>JAVQJS010071711.1:0-19437 GCA_036024795.1 Galaxias rostratus | reverse complement strand
TTGAAGGAGACAGAGACAGCGTAAGGAGGTGGTAGAGGGAGGGAGGGGAGAGACAAGGAGGGAGAGAGGGCAAGGTGAGACAAAGGGGGAAATGGAGTGAGGAAAAGACAGAGACGGAGCAAGTGAGGGAAGGATGACCCGATTGACTGAGTGACTGAATTTTTTCTGGACTATATCCTACTTTCAGATGTTCCACTCTTCTCTTACTCCTTTTCCATCCCTCTCTGATTTATCTCTCTTTTTCTCTTCTCTGCGTGTTCGTTATAAACCCTCCCAGCCACAGAAGGGCAGTCTACTGAGGAACAGCAGCAGTGATGCTAGCACTGCTGTGGAAGCATTCAGATGTCTGACTTCCAGGTGACTCTGACGCTGTCATGTAACAGCCTGCTACTTTGTGATTGGTGGATCTGATGGCTGATCGACGAACCTTGAAAACAAATATTGTAATGGTAAAATGCTGAGACGTCTCTGATTGGCTGAGCATCCATCCTGGTACCATGACATCCACCTGGTACACCTGGTAAAGCATAGACTACACCCCCAAGTCAAGTGCTCTCTAAAACAGAACTGCTGAAAGAAGAGTGGCCAATCTTACTGTCATAAATTACCTGTCATATATCACCTTCCTGTCATAAATTACTTGTCAGATATAATCATACCTGTCATATATTACCTGTCATATACAGTGCCTGGTCAACAAAATAGGTTGCCAGCTGGATTTTACTAAGCAAATAGGTACACACTTTCTATTTGAATAATTACTGCATGGGCAATTGATTATCTGGCAGCTGGCAACAAGTGATTTAAAACCCAACTGTTGCAATGAGTTGTTTCTCGTTTCTTAAACAACTAGTCGAAAGACACATTCTGTGGTCATAGAAAAGATCTTACTCTGTTTGAGAGGGGTCAAATCATTGGCAGGCTTCAATTTGCGAGGGAGCATAAAGATTGGACTCTGGAGCAATGGAAGAAGGTCATGTGGTTTGATGAGTCCAGATTTACCCTGTTCCAGAGTGATGGTGCATCAGGGTAAGAAGAGAGGCAGATGAAGTGATGCCCCCATCATGCCTAGCGCCTGCTGTACAAGCCTTTTGGGGCAGAGCAATGATCTGGGGTTGCTGCAGTTGGTCAGGCTTAGGCTCGGCAACACTATGTGCTCAGAGAATGAGGTCAGCTGACTACCTGAATATCCTCAATGACCAGGTTATTCCATCAATGGATTTTTTCTTCCCTGATGGCAAAGGCAGATTCCAAGATGACAATGCCTGAGTTCAACAGGTTCAAATTGTGAAAGAGTGGTTCAGGGAGCATGAGACATCATTTTCACACATGGACTGGCCACCACTGAGTCCAGACCTTAACCCCATTGAGAATCTTTAGGATCTGCTGGAGAAGCTTTTGCGTAGCGGTCAGACTCTTCTGTCTTCTTTTCACATATTACCCGTCATATTTAATCTTACCTGACATATATTACCTGTCGTATTTAATCTTACCTGTCATATATTACCTGTCATATATTACCTGTCATGTATAATTTTACCTGGGAAATCTTACCTGTTATATATTACCTGTCTTATAGAATCTTACCTGGCAAATCTTACCTGTCATATGGAATCTTACTTGTCAAATATTACCTATCATATAGAATCTTACCTGTCATATATTACCTGTCATATATAATCTTACCTGGCAAATCTTGACATATATACTCTTACCTGTCAAATATTACCGATCATATATAATCTTAAGAAGGGCAAGGCCTGTAAAGCCAAAGAGTTTTATGTGCAGGACATGAGAAGACCTTGGCTTGACACTGTGAAATGACGCTGTGTTTCACTGAAAAGACGGTGCATTGTTGCTCAAAAACATCCTTTGATAGTAGGATGATTTAATGATGTTTTTCAGGAACTAAATGCCTTAGACAAAAATATATAGCATCTTGTTTGGATCCTTGAATTGAACAGTTTAAAAAGTGTAACACTTATGATTTTGATATGTATTTGAAGAACTGTAGAATTATAAAATTGTATGTGTCCTACTCCTGCCTGTGTGTGTGTGTGTGTGTGTGTGTGTGTGTGTGTGTGTGTGTGTTTGTGTGTGTGTGTGTGTGTGTGTGTGTGTGTGTGTGTGTGTGCGTGCGTTTGTGTGTGTGTAGGTTCAATGTGAAATATATTTTATAAGCAAAGATGGAGCACAGGAGTTCAAAATAAGTCGTTGTTTGTTCAGATGATCTTTCAGCTGCTGGCGGCTCTCGATTACCCTATGGCACCCTCTGCTGCTCTGGCAGCCAAACTACAGCTCACATCACTTAATCATAAACTCAGAGAATGCCTTTAAGCAGTATATGAAAAAAGTACACTATTCAAATTCCTGTTTGTGTTAAAAGTTATGGGCATTTTGTATTTTGTTCAAACTATTTTGTTATCTTCACAGAGTAGCTTGTCAAAGGCCTCATGAAGACACTAAAGGGGTTGTTTTGGGTGATCACTAAAACCTGGACTGGACCTCTCTCCTTGCAGTAATGAATGGTGCAATCCAGAGACCTGGATCTAAATTCTTGTTGTTCTGGGCCATGATTAGACTCTACTAGTTTACACCAGAGAACTGTACTGGATTGCTCATTTAACGTTAATTTACAATAATATAATATTGAAATTATGTACATTTGAATTCTTTGAATTAAGGCCTCGAACCAACCACTAAGCACTAACCACTACAGCCTCAACCCCCCAAAAACTTTGTTTTTGTTGCCATACCTAATATCTTTATGGATGAATATATTTGTACTGTGTAGCCCGTAGTAAATATCATAGAAGAATCTCGGTTTTAGATTATGTATCCAGTTGTTCAATCATGGTACTTTTCAGCACAACTTTCACAGCTCATATTCAAGGGCAGTTAGAAAGTGCTGTCTATACATTAGCATTATTTACATCTACGTTTATTCTCTTGATTTTAAGATGAATTAATTTAACAGGTGTACTCCATCTCTCTCTCTCTCCTTCTTTCTCCCTATCCCTCTCTACCTCGTTCTCGATCTGTCTCTCCTTCCCTGTCCCTACCTCTCCAGCCGTGTCTAACCTGGAGGTGGAGAGCAAGCTGTCGTCTCACTACCGGGCTCCGTGGCACCAGCAGCATAATGTGTTCCACCCCTGCACCCGACCGCCGTGTCTGGAGGAGCTCCACCGCCACGCCCATCTCAGCCTGCGGGCGCTGCAGAGGGGTGAGGACACGCACACACAAACACTCATTCATATATAAACACACACACGCACACACACATTCCCAGCTCGGCCCGTGGACGCTGCAGAGGGGTGAGGCCACACATTCTCACACGCACCCAATCATATTGTTTCACAAACACACACACACACACACACACGGACACACTGTCTTACCAACATACACACGCACTGTCTCAAAAACACACACTCTCTCTCTCTCACACACACATACACACACACACACACACCTTTAACAATTCCATAATTAAACACACACACACACCTTTAAAGCACACACATTTTTTGCAAAATCCCGCACACTTGTGTACTCTAAATGACACATGGACATAATAATAAATGATTTAATTCTAAATAGTGGTTTTCTAGACACCCAAAATTCTTTAAATTTTATAGGTTGGGAAACTCACTAATGTGTGGCAACGAACAGTAAGTATGTGTGTAATAATGTTGGGATTGTGTGTGTGTCTTTGTGTTTGTTTAACAGACCAACAGCTGCGGCAGCACTCCGCAAGTCGAGAGAGGAGCAGAGTGACAATTTCTATATCTGTTGCCCCTCCCATGCCCACCTTCCCCTCGCCACACACACTCCGACGCCAGCAGAGGAATCGGCTGGCACGAGCGGTGAGAACACACACACACACACACTCACGCACAGACACACACAGAGGCACACACACACACACACACAACAGTTGTGCAACAGTTATCAAGCAGTTCATAAAGTGAGAGTTTGACCTTGTTTGAAATCAGACTTTAACCGTAGAGAAAATATTGATTATTTAGGTTTTCTTTGATAAACTGACATGATGTTTTGTTGGCGTGTTGTTTGGGTTGACATTTTGCTGTTGTTGTGTGAGCAGCAGGAGCGAGCTGAAAGAGAGCAGATAGACTGCCCATCTAGTAAGGTGAGACACCTCAACACAGTGTGGTTTAAACATACCTTAGTAGTGTGTGTGTGTGTGTGTGTGTGTGTGTGTTTTGTCTAATGATCTGTCTGTATTAAATATCTGTCTCTCTCTCCCCCCGCTCCTCCCTTCTCTGTCTCCCACTATTACTCTCATCCTCTCTCCATCTATCACGCTCTCGTCCTCCTCCAACCCTCTTTCTGCCTCTATCACTCTCACCTTCTCCTACCCTCTCTCTATGTATTTTTCTCTCCCTTGTTCTCTCTCTGCCCCACTACTTCCCTTTCCCTCTCTCCCCCTTTGCTTTCTCTAGGAGCGGGTGACGAAGGAGACAGAAAATCAGGCAACACAAAGAAAGGTACCAGAACCCATCCCATTGTTTTGATCCGATCGTTTGTATATCGAGTTGTAGTTTTAGGGGTATCGGATTTCCAAACGGACCACAGGATGAAGTGAAATTGTGCCACACAATTAAAACTACATTTCTTAAAATCCATTGCCCCACATGAGTTGCTCTTTACTTGTCAATTGCTCTGGTCATCCTTTTATTTTCTTTCCTCATACATTAATCATTGACCATCTTTTGTTTGTTTGTTTGTTTGCTGTTGTTTTAGTTTGTTTACTCCTGCTTCCCCTACCATGCAGAATGTTGCATCATGAAGCAACGGAACCCCAAGGTACCCATAACCCTCCTCTCTGTTGAACTTTCACCCTGTGTGACCTCCTAGTCATCCTGGGGTTAAACCACTGTATGAACCCCCTGAGCATCTAAGAGGCAAAGCCTGTAAACGAGTGGAATGGACAGAGGCAAACAACAATAACACCGACACACAAGATGACCTCCTCACGTTGTTGTCAAGGGCACTACATTACACAATTACACTTACTTCCTGTTTTTGTTCTGTAAAATCCCCTCTGGGGTCTGTAAAATTGGAGTAGATTGTCCACTGCACTCCCACTTTCTGACTCACAGTCCTCGCCCCAAAGCTGCCAACCCTTACAGCTGCTCAGGGTGTGTGTGTGTGTGTGTGTGTGTGTGTGTGTGTTTGCCCCTAAGGTTTTCTCTTCTCCTCCTCCTCCTTCTTCTCCATGCTTCTATTCCTCAGGTACACACCAGGTTCCGTTCCATATATGGTTGTGACTTTAGCGTTGATCCCTCTCAGTGTGCCCTTCCAGTGGACTAGCTCTGGGTGTGCTGTGGGGATCCTTACTGCTCTTACCTAAACTGTGTCTTTAAGTTGCTTCGTTGTTTTTATTGTTTCCACATAGTAGTTTACATTACTCATAGCTTACACAATTATGTTATTGTATATTTCTGTTTTGTTTGATTAGAAGGTGTGATAACCATGTAATTAATTTGTGTCTGTTTTAGCGACTTAAATAGAGAGTTGTTTATGTTGCCCCTGACACCAGGGAGATATTTCAGAAAGCAGGTTTTGGGAAAAATCAGAGTAAGGTGACTCAAAGTTTTTGGTCTCAAAAATCCAGTAACTGGATTCGGTGATCCACACCGAATCAGTAACTACGGCAACAAACTATTTGAAGCTAACCTGCTCAGTGGCAATTAGTTTATCCTACTTTTAAGATGAATCCATATGCAGCTTGAAATAACTCTTACTCAGACATGAGTCTGTTGCTTAAACGAGCCAATTTATATTGAAGCACAAATACTTTCCAGAATTCGCCGTTGGGAGAGAATAATCAGACCCCACTTGGATAGACTGTAATTTCCAAATTATTATTTAATCGTATATTACTGGTTTACATGGAGAATTAATCATTTATTAAGAGAATATTCTTAGCCCTCATATTGGTGATGTATGTCATGTGATACATCGTAGACATGTACTCAGCTCAAAACGAATCCTTTGTGTTGCACTTTTTTTTTGCAAATGGAAGTGGAGTTTTTCTTGTAATGTAGTATATTAATAATATATTTTTAAATTATTGTATAGTGATGCTGAGTACATTTCCAGAAAAGTGCCACAGCTACACACTACAACAGTCACCTTCAAATAGATTCATGTCTGAATCGTCCTGCTACAATGAAATCAGTGTGAATCAAATTGATTCTTATGATGGATGAGTGTCACTGCCAACACTGGCAAGAAGGATGACTGCATAATTCTCTTTATGAAGTTCTGATAAGGGTGGTCCACTAGTTAGGCGTAAGGCCATCTCTGCTGCCTGTGTTTGTGGTGGTGGAGGTGTTTTCCTTGAGTCAGCCTCTATTGGCTTTAACAGGTCAATTGCAGACATATCCATTAAACATATCAATTTTGAGACTTCTGTATATGTCTATATTTATATGTATAAAGACATCTAGACATGTGCTTTGAAATTGATGAGCAAGAGGCCTAAATGGTAATAGCGCTTAGAGAAAAGTACTGTGAGTGCAAGCTACTTACCATTTGAAAAAGACAATACTAAAGACATGAGCCAATTTCTGCTAACAAAATAAAAATAAAATCACTGTTTAAAATCAATCACATGTAAAATGCAGCGATAACATCACAATCGCTTGTATGAAATTACGACTTACTTACTGACTTAACTACCTGTTTGAACTACATTTTTATATTCCGTCTTAAGATGCTGCCAGGTGCGTTTTGTGCCTGTTGGGTTGCACCTGTAGATCACACACGCACACACATGAATATTAACATACATATTGAATTAGTGGAACACTAGAGATGAAACAATTTTCAATGAAAACTCACGCATTGACTCGATCTGCACCTTTCTACCACGCGAGTTCCCGTGCTCTGGCTGCTGCGGCTGCTTTGTGTTTGTTTCTAAACGTATGATCGGACTCGACGTGCATCGCCATCCAAATCCCCTGGGGAGGAGTCGGAGGATCTCTTTTTCGGTCTGCTTTCCATAATGATTCATCTGATCTGCGTTCCATTGATGAGGGCTTTTTATCTCCTCACGTACGAACGTTAACATGACTCCGAGTTGATTGAACTAGCTGTTGTCATCTGTTTGGAAACCAACAACTCTGAGGATGATAGCTCGGAGTTGGTCGACCCAGAGTTCAGATTTACACTCAGAGTTGTCAAACCTGCATTCTAAAATATACCCGGGTCAGTCATTGGTATCCCATCCTGGGTTGCCGTGGAAAAAATAACTGTTTCCTCCCAGAGCATAGAGCTCTCTCCCCATAGAACAGCGGCATTGGAACACCTCTCCTGATACTTTACTGACAACACTGTCTTCTTCCGCACAACCCACCCCAACCTACACCCCAACTAACACCCCACACCCACCCGAACCTACACCCCAACCCCACCCTAACCGACATCCCTAACCCACCTGACATACACCCTCTCTTCCTCTCCCTTTTCCCTAACTCACACCCTCTCTCCCTCTCACTTCATAACCCCTCACCCCTACCGACCCTACTCTTGCTCTCTCCCCTTGCCCCCATCCCCTTTTCCATGGCCCCCCCCTCCCGTTCCCTCCACCCCTCTCCCCGTTGTAGATCACCTCTACAGAGGGCTCTCCAGGAGGAGAAGGAGAGGTGGTGGTGGTGTCCAGCCGTAGAACCAAGGGCCCCGCCCCCAGCCCTCCGAACAAGCTGGACAAACAGACTGGCTGGTCCAAAACCCAGACTAAGACCCAGACTAAGACCCAGACCAAGACCCAGACCAAAACCCAGACTAAAACCCAGACTAGAGCCCAGCGAACCCCCACGCCTGAGCAGAGGGGTAAGGGGGGAGCTGGCAATGTCTCCTCCTGCATCATCCCCATCAACGTCACCGGTATTACAACCTCTAAAACATTTAGATGAACTTCAAAACTATCCTTCTTTTGTGCTTTATTTACGCTGGAAAGAACATGGAGATTCAAAACCCTTTGTAAAGAGAATTCTGGGACTGTCTAACTAGCTTTGTGTTGCTGTGTTTCCAGGAGTTGGTTTTGACAGGGAGGCCAGCGCTCGATGCTCATTGGTCCACTCCCAGTCCGTCCTGCAGAGGAGGAGGAAGCTGAGGAGGAGGAAGACCATCACAGGGATCCCCAGACGGGTGCAGCACGACATGGGTATAACTCTTATCTCACACAAACACAAACAGGCACAACACTAGTCAAATGTTTGGACACACTTTCTCATTCATTGCAACGCTCTCTCTCTGTTCAGATTCTGATGAGTCGCCTGTGGCGAGGGAGCGTGCGCTAGTTGCCCAGGGCAATGGACAGCCGCTGTCACTGTGCCATGAGGAGCTGTCGCTCAGCGGGAGGCTGCACCACACCAGGGACTCCGGCTGCCAGACAGAGGACTTCCTCGTAGCATGTAGGCGCTGGGCGGTGGGAGACGGTCTGGACTGGGGGCTTGTGGGCGACCGGGGGGCTCAGGGGTCTGTACTTCCTCGTAGCATGTAGACAATGGGCAGGGCTGGCTGGTTGGGCCAGGGAACAGGGGGGCGGGTTGGGGTTTGTAGTTTTCGTTTAGTTTACAGACTACTCTGCTCTTTGGCTTTTTGTGTGTCTGTTTGCGTGTGTCTGTGCGTGTGCACTATAGTATAGAAATGCTTAACAGATCTACATACATAATATTAAACATATCAATATTTAGATAAATACTTTGTCAGCTCATTATTTACTTTTCTCTGTCTCTCTCCAGCTACAGCTGCTCCATCCAGGCGGCGAATCAGAGCACAGCGTGGCCACCAGGGAATCCCAGCCTCACTCTCCCATTCGACGGGCAACATCTCCTCCCTGGGCAACCAATCAGACTCCATGTACAGCGGCACCGCCTCCACCAATGGTGGCCGCCTACGCTCCCGCAGCCTCCCGAGAGAAGGAGGCCGCCTGGTGGACAGCGATGAGGACGAGGACGATGAAGACGAGGACGAAGACGACGAGGACGATGAGGACGAGGACGAGGAGGACATGTCCCCCTACGAGACGGAGGACTTCCTCCCCAGCGGGCCAAGTCCCAGGATGATGATGATGATGATGAAAGACGAAGAGGAGAGCACCGATGACCAGGCGGCGCCCGAGCCTCTCCAGCTGGGCTCCCTGAAGAGGCTGCAGCGTGGCGGGGGAGGGCGGGGCCAGATAGGGGGCAGCCCGGAGCGAGGCTGGGGGGAGAGGGGCCGCTCGCGACTCCCCCGCAAGGCCGACATGGGCAGCTGTGAGATCTCGTCCAGCTCGGACACCTTCAGCAGCCCCATCCACTCGGCCTCCACCGCCGGGGTGCTGGGCGGACCCACGGACCCCAAGGAGGACCACCAGTCGTCCAGCGGGAACTGGAGCGGCAGCAGCTCCACCTGTCCGTCACAGACGTCCGAGACCATCCCTCCGCCCTCTTCCCCGCCCCTCACCGGCTCCTCCCACTGCGACTCAGAGCTATCGCTCAATGCTGCCGCCCACGAGCTGGACCCGTCCTACCACTCAGACCCGCTCCCCCCGCAAGGTCAGAGGTCGAGCTCCTTCACGTCCTCGGCAACGGACCAGCTGGACGACGCCGGGGTGAGCACGGCCAGCGAAGGGGAGTGGGCGTACCCGGCCGACCCGGAGGCTGACCAGCCGGAGCAGAACCGGGCCCTGGTGCCGCACAACTACAGCCCGAGGAGCACCCTGGGCCCCTACCGGAGCTGCTTCAACGAGGGCCACCTCTCTGACTCCGAGGGCTTTTACCCCCCCTCAGAGCGCTACGGAGCGGGCTGCACCTACAGTTACACGGCCTTGGACCCGGAGCTAGCTGGAGGGTCCTACCCAGACCTCCAGGCCGCTCAACAGCACCAGAACCAGGACGCCCCGGAGGGGAACCAAAGCCAGCTCCGTGGCGGCTACAGGCCTGGCACTATGACCCTGGGGAGGCCGTGTCGCACGCTGAAGAGGTCCAAAGCCAAACCTCCTCCTCCTGTGCGGAGCTCCTCTCTGGCTGCTCCTCTCTTTAGCGCCGCTGGATCCGTAGGGGAACCGGTTGATCCGGATCAGGACCAGGACCGGCCGCACCCCTCCCACGACCCCATGACAGAACCAAAGAGTTGCGCCAGCGGACATCAGGACCAGCTGCCTCCGCCCTGCCTCGTAGCCAATCCACTGGCGGCATGCGGCTGGGGCGTGGCCCTGGGGGGCGGCGCTGGCGACATGGCCGAGCCAATCAGCTTTAGCTCCACAGACACGCACTCGTTCAAGGACGAGGGGGCGGTGCAGTCAGACTACGCCGACCTATGGCTTCACGGGGGCAGCCCAGCAGAGCCCCGCCCCTCCATGTCTAACTCCAGCACCGCCACGGGAACCACAGTGATGGACTGTGTCAAGTCCCCTGTCAGCTCCTCCTCATCCTCCTCATCCTCCTCATCCTCTTCCTCCTCCTCTTCCTCCTCCTCGCCAGACGCCCCTCCTCCAGCCCCGACCAAGAGCCAGGGCGCCACCTCCTCCTCTTCCTCCTCCTTCTCTGCCTCTGTCCTCCCTCCACCTGAAGGAGACTACAAGCTGGGCTCCCCTGAGAAGATGGCCGGTTTGGCTTCGCCCTCTAGCGGCTACTCCAGCCAATCGGAGACGCCCACGTCCTCATCCGTTCCTGCCTCATCCTCGTCCTCATCGTCAACGGCAACAGCGGCGTTCTTCCCGGGCCCGCCCTCCCCCACCAGTGGGAAGAGGAAACCCAAAGTCCCGGAGAGGAAGTCCTCGCTCTCCTCTCTGCAACACTTCCCTCCCCCACCGCCCTCCTCCCTTTCCTCTCCTCGCAGGAGGGAGTCAGACTTCCCCCCTCCCCCGTCCCAGCTGGACCTTAGCGTGCTGCAGGGAGGCCACGCCCCTCTGCCGCACCGCCCCCCCACCCACCACGCCTACGCGATGCAGCACCACCACCACATACGGCACCGAACGGCGCCGGTCATCAGGGGCTACAATGTGGTCCCCGAGGGCTGTCACCTGGCCCCCCTGGGCTGCTCGCTGCCCGCCCCGCTGATCCCCAGCTCCAACCTGCTAGCCATCACCCCGTCTGCGCTGCGCTCCGTTCAGCTTCGCTCCGTCAGCCGCTCCGCTGACAGCGCTGCTCCGGGCCAGGACTTCACTCCAGCCTGCTCGGAAGGAGCCACCAGACCCAAGCAGTCGTCTACGGTCATCAACGCAGCACCGCCCGTCAACGTCAGGCCCCTCCCACCACGCAGACCGCCCACTCAGAGACCTCCCCCACCCCCGATAGACCCGCCCGTCTCTCCAGACCACGCCCTGCCGCCACATCCTCCCGCCCCCGGCCGCCACCCAGACGGCCCTCCGTCCTACGAGAGCCTTCGTCTGAGGCAGGAGCGCTGCGGCTCCGGAACCTTCTGGGCCATGAGCGCGTTTCGGAGCCGTCTGGAGCAGCCTCACGCCCCACCCGCGGCCTTGATGGAGCAGCCGGTGCACCGCTCCCCGCCGCGTGCCCCTAACCCCTCCCCCGTCGACCTCCACACGCACATCCACTCGGACTACCGGGGGCTCACGCACACCTTCCATGCCCACCCGGAGCTCAGGGTGCTGGGGGAGCGCACGTTCTCCCCTGACGAGGATGACGAGGATGACGAAGAGGATGAGGACGAGGAAGAGGAGGAGCACAGAGAACCCGTTGCTAGGTTAGCCCCACCCCCGTCCTACCACCTGACAATGGCCGCTGGCCACTCACAGCACAGGCCCTGGGACAGCCCCGTCAAAGTGCCTGCTGTCACCACGACGACATCGCATCCTTACCCAATCAGCGATGTCAGAGGAAGAGGACAGGAAGACTACGAAGAGAATGATGAGGATGTGGCTTCAGCTGTTGCAACCAGAAGTGTCCCTCAGCAGCAGCAGGAGAGCAGAGAGGATTCCACTACTCCAGACACAGAGGACTACTTTAGTAAAGGTAGTTTGTGTCTGCTGCACCAACAGCATTCAATTGTTATTATAATATACATTATTATATAATTGTATGTGACATTGTAAAAGTACTGTATTGTGTGACACCCACTTATAGATCAAAACTGGTATCCTGTATTTACATTCCATCATATAGTTGCTTCTCTGACTTGTTTACAGTCAGGGTCAGTTTTTTTACCTAGTGTTTATCTACAGAACTGCTTGGAAAGCTAGGCCGTTGAAAGCCAATTACAGCAGTTTTGTTCCTTGATTTTGTACAATGAATACATCCCTTTGGCATAGTAAGTAAATAAGTTCTAAACGTGTTGTCCAAAGAGACTGAGAAATGTGTCACAATTGTCATGCCTTGGTTTCCATTGTGCCCCTAGTCTTTGTCTCTAGCCAACAGGCTATTCAAGTAACAGGTGTTCATCCACTTTGATTTAAACAACCCCAAGTGATAGCAACACAAAACATTTGACTGACATGTCCACGTGATGCTAAACCCAGGCACTGTCTACAACAGGAGCTACCAACGAAGGAGATACATTTTGAATGGATCCAACACAACAACTCACCTATAATACTTAACACACACAGGGAGAGAAAGACAGAAATTGAGTTGTTAACACAGACACACGTTGCCCAGGGAAACAATTGGTTCAGTCTGAAACCTCTGACATGTTTCCACTCAGGAGTCGTGGTCACTGACACTTTAGCCTGCAGCTCCACTCTGTGGACAAAAAACACAACAACACCATTACGCAAGACAAAGCCATTCTACTTTTGAGACTTGAGAATTCTTTAGAAGTAGGAAAGAACAACACTTATCAAACCAACAAATTCTATGTACTAGAAGTGTCAGTCACCTATCACATGGTTGCCTTTCATTCCAGACTCCACCCCCAGTGACAACTCTCTCTCTCCCCTGATGGACGACTCCAAAGTGGATGAAGATGTCGTCTTTACGTCGCCCAACAAGATGCGCACCACAGAAGATCTCTTTGCCATGATACACAGGTAATACATCTGAATGATGCACTGGTAATAGTAGTAGTCTCCATTGGTAGTCACCAATTCATCTGCACGTATTTGGCGTGGGAGGAAACCCAGGCAGAGAGCACACAGAACGGCTCTTGGGTCATTATGCAAGTAGTTATGTATCTATAGGAGTTCAGTTTACTTACTGTAGTTTTGATTATTTCTACAAATGATTGGTATCAATCAATGTGGTATCAATCTCAGGTGTGTTCGTTTGCCAGGTGATCTTATTAAAATGGAAACCTACTAAAAGAGGTTTTTCTACGTTATTAAGAAAGTCTCAGTCCTACCGCAGTATGGGAGGAAGAAAGATGTTTCAGATGATGAAATGGTGCAGTGAAATAGTGTAGTGTCTTACAAAAGGCTTGAAAGCAATTGAGATTTTGCAAAAACAACAACTAAAGACAGAGATCATCGAACTGTTAAAAGATGTGTGTGATTCATGGCACATACAAATTCGGTTAGTTGAAGGGTTATTAAGGAACGTTTCTGTCAGACAAATGAATGGTGTTGAAAGGGCGGTTATCAAAAAGCTGTTGAGCAGCAAACAGGCATTTGAAGCTGTTGGTGTCTCTGGAGTCCCAGGACCCTCTGGATGCAGAAGCCTCTTGAGGCTTGTCGTTGTGCGTAACGCTGTATCATCCCCGTCCGTAATCAATGCTCACAAAGATCAATGTTTTTAGTGGGCTCAGAAATAAATGAAGACACATTTTCAAACAGGGAACACTGAGGAATGTCATGCTACACTTGGTGCTGCAGATGGATGATGCTTGTGATGGTTGCTGAATGGCCGCCCTGTTCCAATAAGACTGCCACGTCAGCGAGGAGGTGGTGGAGTAATGTTATGGGCTGGAATATTAGGAAGTGAGATGGTAGGTCCCTTTAGGGTCCCTGAGGGTTTCAAAATGACTGCAAAAAAATATGTGGAGTTCCTTAACGATCAAAGGAAGAATCTTGCCTTCTGGAACAAAATAATTGTCATGCAGGACAACGCACCATCCCATGCTGCAAAAAAAACACCATTGACTCCTTGATTGCCATGGGGATAAAGGGAGGAATAAACCATGGTGTGGACACCGTCGTCTCCTCACCTGAAGCCTATTTAGCACCTGTGGAGCATCTTAAGGAAGATCTATGAGGGTGGGCAGCAGGATTCCTCAAAACAGCAGCTCCGGGAGGCGATGGCATCCTCAAAGGAAATACAGGCAGAAACTGGACATGGACTTACAAGTTCAGTGCATGAGAGACCTGTAAAGCGATCTCAAAGAAGGGCTTATGTAATATGTAACTTGATCTGTGAATATGTTTATTTATTTTTACATTGTTGGATTTTTATTTTCTGTTCATGCAACAAATACAGCAGATTAAATTATTTATAACTTTTTACATGTTAGAACAAGCAACAAGCTTTTGTCAGTAGTCATCAGTAGTTTTGCTTCTAATAACATTTACATTGTAATATAATTGTTGAGGATCAAAAACATCCCTTATTGTATTGACTTTATAGGAAAACAAACAAAAACATGATAATGCCATAATAATTCAGAACTGAGTGTATATAAAGTAAGTATATGGTCCTCAACTTATCGAGGTTTGAAAATCCGAAAGGCAAGTATTTGATTTCCCGTTTTTTCCATTTCATATTTTAGATCCAAGAGAAAGGTTCTGGGTCGTAAGGATTCTGGAGAGATCGGCGCCAAAACCCGCCTGAGCCAGGCCGCTCCCCCAGTGACCTCCACCATGACGCCCGCGGTTGCCATCCCGACCATTGTGGCTGCGCCCGCCCCTCCGGCTGTCGTCGCCATGGCAGCGGCAGCAACGGCTGCTCAGGCCCCGGTGGCACCTCGTGGTCCCGTCCCGATCTACCGCAGCGCCCGGAAGTCCAACACGTCCAACGAGGAGTTCAAACTCCTGCTGCTGAAGAAAGGCTCGCGATCCGACACCAGCTACCGCATGTCCGCCACCGAGATCCTCAAGAGCCCCATCACCCCCAAAACCCCCGGGGAACACCCCCCGGACGGGGCCCTGGGACCCAGGCCGGCCGAGGAGACCGCCCACTACATGTTCCATGGTCCACTAGTGGTCCCAGTAGGTCCAGCAGGCCCAGACCAGGTCCAGTTCCCTGGGCTGCTGCCTCGCCCCACGGGTGGAGAGGGCTTCACCCCCAAGGTCTTCCCCATGTCGGCCGCGTCGCGCCAGGGCCGCTCCCGAATCCCGCCCGCCGCCAACAGCTCCCGCTACAGCACCCGGAGCCGGCTTTACACCGCTCCCATGCAGGCCATCTCCGAGGGCGACACTGAGAACTCCGACGGCAGTCCCCATGATGACCGCTCCTCCTAAACACGCACTGAGAGGGTCCCCAGCTCTCGGTTTTAGGTTCATTTTTCTGGATTCAACTTAAATATGAGACAGTGAAGGACTGTAGTCTTTGGAGGAGAGGTCAGTTTTTGTTTTTGTCTTTTTACTAACGGATAACAACCAACTGTTTGTAACACCACAACTGACCAAACTGCTGACTTCTAACACTTTACAGCTTCCCCTCTCTCTCCTCCCAGAGGTTCTGGTGCAGGTGACTAAGTTCTGGTGCATTCTGGATATTCTGGATCTAACAAGTCTTAAGCGTTTTCGGTGCTGTTATACAAATATCTAAACATTAAAACAACTCCATGAATGGGAGTAAGTATGTGTGACTTGTGACCCCCATCTGAACACCAAGAAGAAACTAGCATAGTGTCCGGTGAGGTAGAGTGGGCAGTGTAGTGCACATACTGCCTCAATCCTCAGCATTTGTAGTTCCAATGGTCCATGCACACTGGGGTGCTTTAATACAAAGCTGGTTTCAAGTACTAATTCTATTTGAGAAGGGGAATGGCGTGTTTTAGCGCTCACCAATAAAAGTATGACTTTTTACAGTGCGCTGATGAAGATGTAATGTAAAATGTTAAACAAAATAGGCTCTAATCTTTATGGATACCCTACAGTTGCAACCACATTAAAAGAAAAAGAGTAGAACTCCACATGGTACTCTTTCTACCCTTTCCACCTTACGAACAAACTGTTACTACAATAAAAAACACACACAGTAACATTTTAACTTAAACACCACCCTACTAACAAACTGTCATTATGACAACACACACACTAACAATTAAAATGCTACCCTACTAACAAACCCTGTTACTATTATAGAATTACACACCTACAAACATTCAAACTAAAATAACATTCTACTAACAAACCCTGTTGTTACAAAAATATCCACTAACATTTAAACAAAAACACTACCATACTACCAAGCTCTGTTAATGTCATAAAAACACCCACTAACATTAAAACTAAAACACCATCCTACTAACAAGCCTTTTACTATTCAAAATTAACACTTAAACTAAAATACAACACTACTAACAAACCCTGTCACTGGAAACTTGATACCATTCAACTAAAACACCAACGTACTATAAAAAAAACTGTAGCCCCACTACTATTATAAATACAATAGTACCTAATTTAATAATTATTTTTATTTAACACTATCATTAAAACAAGAACAAACACCACTATGGTTTAATCAACCCACTACCCTCACAAAACCCAAACAATGAAAATGCCACCAGATTACACTTATTTTCTGAAAGCATAGTTCAGACCCTGAAGAAAACAGGCTGGCTAGTTTAGGACAATCGTAAAGAGGCCTTTTTCTGTAGGAGCCATTAGGACCTCGCTAACAACACAGGAACTAAAGGCCACGTTCAAACGTTAAGATTACATTGTTCTCTCTCAGCACCCTTCATGGTAGCTTCTGACATGGTGTATAGGGATCCATGAAACATTATGAACTGTTAACCAATCACATTGATAATGGGCAGTGACCTGAGGAAGGAAGGAAGGAAGGATTAATTAGTAGGGAGTAACTTTAGTTGTTTGGACAAGAGCGTTTTCGTCTCATTTGCACTTGATTTTGATTCCTAAAATATATTCCTTAAATATAATGAAAGAAATATCCTTTGACTAAATTGTTATGATGTATATTTGTATTGACTATAATGTCACGTCTATATAAAAGAGAGGCTAAAGTGTTTTTATTTATAAATGTTAAACATAGTGAGACGGGCGAGAGGTTTGCGAGCTAGAATAAAAAAACAGCCAGGGCGGGAGTCTCAATACTGTTTATCCTTGATTTAACACGCTACACAGTTGACAGATTATTTCTTAGGAGGGATGATAACTTCACTCAATCCACTGAGGAGAGGGAAGGGTGCTACCAAATCATTGTTTAGACGCAGCCATCTCTCCTGTGTGAGGCAGCAATGTGAGATTTTTTGAAACTCAAATGCAATGACGCTTGTCCCATGAGGCAGTGCAAAACATCGACGTTGGCTTTTCTGCGTGGTTGTGGTGAAACCCTGTCCGCCACATGGAAGATTCCTTTCTTTTCGTCAACTTCCCAACACTGGACTTTATGGACTTTTTGTGTATATCACTGTATTCTATGAATACCGTCCTGTCACATACTAGGACTGTAAATGTTGTGTACATTTTTAATAGATAAGAGATACTGATAGATAGATCAATACTGTTTGATACTCAGCGAATCTGAACTGACACTGTGTCCTACTGGGGAGGGATGGGGGGGTGGGGGGTGGAGGGGGTCCAAAGCTGTGAACAACAATTGACTATTTAGATTTTGCATCATACACCTTAGTCATCTTCATCATCGTCGTCGTCGTCATCGTCATATCCATATTGCTGCAGAGAATCTGTTTCTAATCGTCACTGTTATGTTTGTTGTACTTTCTATCGCATGCAATAAGTAAAAAGAACAAAAACTATATGAAGAAGAGGAAAGTCAGCTGTCCCATAACTATCATGATGTTTTCAAGCTGATGAAGAGCGGGGACTCGTCGACGTTTTTAGTCGACCATCCTTCTCTTGTCTGGTTCTGGCATAGAGTGAGAGCAACTAGAATGGACACCTTCGCTGTTCTTGTCTCCTGTTATAAGGTCTCTTGGCGGTGTGTTTTCGTTGCTATTGGCAACTCGCTTACAAACCACAAGTCAGCCATTTTGATGAAGACGAGTCATGTATGTCTAGCGTTCATTCTACTTGTTCTGATTCTGCAAGTTTCTAGTCAACGTGGTAACGATCGCCGTTGCTGGGGCATCACTATGTCTTACTGTATATTATTAACTCACTGGACAATCACAGAGAGAGGGGGGGGGGGGGGGGGCAGCAAGGGACACTTTGGGAAGGCAGACTGGAACTAAAGACATGTGGCTTAACGAGACAGACCAGACTAGCTATAGTAGCTATAGTTCTTCAGACTGCTCTGTGGTCTATCAAATATTAATCATCCACCAATGGATTCTCTATAAATGATCTACTCAATAAAAAACCTGAACAGTTGACTATCCAAATAAAGTCATACCAAATGATCAGAGCTAGCTCCCTAAAGGGGTAGAAGTAGAGGTTAAACATTTGCCTAGTGGTAACCAAGACAGAAAACTTACTCGAAAAGAGTATACTCGAGTACGAAGAAAGCCATACACTGCTAAAGTTCTAAGTTAATCTAGGAAGAAGGTAGACATACTGCAGTGGGGATTATAGAATAGCTCGAGCCAAAAGGGGAGTATACTGACAGCTTGCTGCATACAACGTTTAAAGTTTGTAGTAGTTAGTAGTTACAGTTAATTGGTTTTCCAAACTAATTTGGCTAAAGTGTGGATGTGTGTAATCTGTCCATGTCAAACTAACTGGTACTCATAATGTCTCACCGACAGGTATTCACAGCTGCACCACAGAAATCAATGTCAAGTTGTTGATTGATTGAGAGCCATACACACAAACCATTGATTGGCCTAGAGCCCGCACATCAAACCATTGATCGGCTATGAGCCGCAATTCAATGTATTGAATGATAAAAAGTTGGTTCCCAACAAAAGCAAACTGGATTACAAAAACAGATCAAATTAAGGGGACTGTGTGTGTGAGGTAGCTCCCTCCCAATGACAGGAGCGGAAGTGGTTAGCTTCCCAGTTTTCACACCGCAGCGCTAACTCGGTTTGCTACGTTTCCCCTCTGCTCCAGTTGTGTCCCGTCGTCATGGGGCAGCCATCCCGGTATTGTGGTGTGCAACGGAATGCGTGATCAGCCTGCCTCCGTTAAGCAAACGGAAGATTAAACACTTGACTTTTTATTTCATTATTTTCGCCAAAAGGGTTCAGGTGTGTAGATTACAGAGCAACTCTATATTAACTTTAAAAAAAGAGCCACAGAGAGAAAAATAAGTATTGTTTCTAAAAAGGTGATGCTGAGAAGTAAAAAAATAAAAATAAAATGCTTCAATCTAGATAGAACTTAAAACAGATTGGAGACACCTTTTGTATTTTTGTATAAACATGTACATACAACCT
>JAVQJS010071708.1:0-15977 GCA_036024795.1 Galaxias rostratus | reverse complement strand
GCTGTGCTGTCCATCCGGGCCCAATGGGTCAAGGCCCGGCCACCAGACGCTCGCCTGCGAGCATCTCCCCCGGGTCTGGCTCCAGGGGATAGCCCCGGTTTCCCTCTTCCGGGCGAGGTTACATAGTCCGATCGGTGCTGTTTCATTAGGTGTTTTCTGAACGACACTAAAGCCACTTAAAGTGGCACATTGATAATGCTAATGAAACAAAGAACCTTCTTTTTTAAATATTTGCACCATCTCACTAAGGGAGCTTCAGTGTGATTATATCACTGAAGTTCTATTTTTGGAGGTTAGGCCTAAATGGGTTTTTCCATATTCCTTACACTGTTGAATACACAGAGCTGTTCTTAACAGGTGAAACGCCAATGCTACATTTTGGCCGGAGAGATTCAGCCCAGGACGACTCAGCATGGAATTTTGAAGCTCATCAGAATACACTAATAAATGCACAGCTTACCATAATCTCAGTCCAATCACTGCTACCCAGCTAGTAACGGTTGCCACTGCTAATGCTTAGGACTACAGTGTACTCTGGCGCTTACACTGCTGTTGATGGGTACATCACATATAACCCACTTAATATTTCATGCATGTGCCCTGGATGGGTTGATGACAGAGCAACTTCTTGTGCGAAATGAAGTGAGTCTCTGTAAAGTCTGACAGGTCGGGGTTGCTTCCATTATATAGGAGGAACGAGGAACACCTGCACCAACATCATTCATAGACTGCTCTTTCATATTTTAGTATTTCCTCTATCATAATGTATTTTCTTGCAAATGTGTATGTGTTTTTATAAATAAGCTGAGATCTACGTTACCTATCTTGCTCCACCTTGCAATCTTTTATTCCCAGACCCAATGAGTCATATTACTGAGAATTCCTCTGAATTTGGCTTTTAATTCAAGAAGCCAGATATTTTACCCTTTTTGTCATGAACATTATGAACAGTATCTTCATTTGTAAGTAATTAGCCTATATCATTTTCCGAGCGTGCTTAAGCCACACTCGTACCAGTCAAAATTAAACAATTGGTGGTTTATTAATTGCTGTTGTAAATTGTTGTAAGTTGGCTCAGTGTCCTTTGTGTAATTGTGATGAAGTCTAGGAGTCTTCCCTATAGATTGGGAAACAATTTTTGAGGATTGCGCCGGACAACTCCACTCAACATATCAGTGCCATGCATTGAGGAGGGGGTGACAAAGCTCTGGCTTGTTTTTCCCCCTGGGGAGGGAATACAGACCTGGTATGGCATGGCTCTGTCCTGCTTAGACTTCTGTACTTCATAATATTGGCAGGATCACAAGCACCTGTTATGTCTTGGATGCTCAATCCAGACCTTCTGCATTTACCCTCATGTGACTTCCAACACATATCTTGTATACAAGGTCACTTTCTGGGAGGGGGCCTGGCTGCTAAAGGGCTTCTCATTTTATTGGCGGTGCAGCCTGTCATTAGAACTAGCAGCAGACAGGCGTGTGCAGCAAATAAAAAAGCTGCCATTGTGCTTACAACTCAGTGCACCTCTAACATACCTGCTATTTAACTCAAGCCCTTAAATAACCATTGTGCTCAAATTGCCCACCTCCAAACAGAAAAACAGAATGCCATGTAGTTTAGGATGGGAAGGAGTGCAGCAGAGGGCCGGTCCTGAATGCACATGGAGATCTTGTAAGAGATCTTGTTGCCTCTGGAACAGATGCACTGTTCTAAAATTATTGGCTACTGTTCTGCAAGGAGATGAGGTAAAACCAGGTGGACTATGTCATCCAAATAGAAAAGCACCTGCCATGCACATTGAGTACCCTTGGTTTAAAGAAGACTTTGTTATTTTACTCAATTCGATCCAGGAAAATATTATATCAACTCACCCTGGGGCTTTAAACACATCGCAGAAACAGAATTTTTATTTAAAGCAATCAGTTGGTTTAACTTTTTTTAATTTAAGCAAATAAAGACACAAAATGTTTACAAACTTGGCCCTACTTAGATGAACAGCAAACATTTATAATCGGGGTATATTAGAAGAGTGTTAGTAACTGCTCCATATGCCAAAAATAGATAGGGATATTAGCTTTGGTAAACATTCAATTTAGGCTGGTAAGACCACAACAACGTGAATATTTGCTGTTTTGTATTAGGTGTCTCCAGACATAGTAGACATTGTTTGATGTCTCTCAGAATAGTGGGGAGCTCTGCTTTTTTGTACTGATACAAGCAATGTTGGTCGTAATGGGTCTTTTTTGTAAGCGCAGTGTGGTGACAAGCAGAGTGTTCCTTAGGGGGACGAGAGTGCTGTCTGAATGGAGAGGTGAACATAACCGCTGTGTTTCCGTGGTAACAGGGAACCGTACACCGCAGAGAGAGAAGGAGGAAAAAGTGGCAGGACAGGTACCAGAGTAACAGGAGAGTGCTTGGATTACCTGTTCTGGCTTTGAACCAAAGGCAATGGAGACACTCAACATACTCTTTTAAACATCTTTATTCATATAATTTTTACTGACTGCTTTGTACAGGAATGTAGGAACAATATTTTAATGTTTTTTTTTGAGATTTCAGGTATATCGCAGTTTGCCTGTCTCATATCTTTAGGCAGACTGTTCCAGGTAGATATCAGAACCACCATGTTAAGTATGTAGGGGTTCATAAAAATAGTCACGTTGTTTTAAGCAATATATAATACTAAGCATGTTTCTAACCAGTGTCACCAGCTTGACACGTATAAAGCAAAAATTATTGATGTGAAGACTACTTCCACACAGTTGTTTCTAAGTTACTCCATGCCTAGCCCATGTCAAAATACCCAGCTCTATGATGAAGTCTTTGTCGGAAGAATGTGCTCCTTGATGCCCGAGCTCCCAAGGAGCAGCTGTGGCTGGAAGTATGGAGGTCACATTCAGTCCCCTCCTTAGTGGGAGTCCGTACAGTCAGAGGGCATGGGGGGCTGTATGATATGGTGCTCGGGGTGGAGCCTGTTCTCTCCAGGCCTGAGTCTCTGCTTATGCCAGGGATTAACTCAACCATTCCGAGGCATAGCAAGACACACCTTTTGCCTGTGCACAGAGAGCTGCACAGACTCAAACCACACTGCCTACCCAATCATGTCTCCTTCTTGAAAACAAGTCCTTATCGTGTTTTATATACAGTGCTTTTAAAAAGTTACATCTTCTAATAATACATTATTAATCTTAATTACTTTGAAGTGGTATATAATGTCTGTCTGGGATTACATGTAAATACAGTATAAATGTCAGTTGATGTGGCCTAATAATTAACTGGACTAGCATGGATTGTCTCTTTTTGACATGTGAGTCCTGAAAACACGCCAATACATTGGCTGCGGAAGTTAAAACACTTCTTGTCAAGTCAGAGGATTGGACCTGGGCTTTATTGAGCACATCACAGCCAGACTGGATGACAGCACAGTGATAGAGGATTTTTATCAAAAGTCACCATGAAAGTTAAAACATCTTCATTTTCACATCAGAGGTCAGAGCTGTTGCACACACAACTTAATTGTGGATGTGGGGAGACTTTGGGGAAATGATGAAGGAAAATAACAAAGGACCAAAACATCCTGCGATAATTTACTGAAGAAGTCTAGAAATTATGAATTACATAAAGCCTTAGCTAATTTGAAAGGCTATAGTGGCCATTATTATTGAAATTACATTTTGACAATCTTGAAAAGAGACAAATATTTATAGCTTCCCCTAGCTCTTTTCTTAATAGCTGGGCCTACATGACCTTATTTTCCGATGCCAATGGGTCTGGGTAAAGATCCAGGGGGTCTGGCACGGACCTGCGTTATTTACGTCATCGCTGGTTTTTAGTGTTTCGTGGACCCCTTCTACAAAGAGCGCCTGTGATAAGAACTGAGCCTGGGCTCAATTCAAAGTGGATGGAATCTTTGCATTAATTCAAGTTAACCATGCCTTCACTAAATGGCACAACAATGTCTACCATGATTAATGACACCCTGTCAGTTATTGCTATGCTAATGCTAAACATCTCCACCACATCCTCTTCCTCTTGGGAGAGGACGTCACATAGACAGGGTATGTCATGATAGTTGATTGTTCACAAGAGGCCAGCCTCTCCCCTTTGACCTTTTTAATCAGGGAAGTGCTCTCCGGGCCTGCAGGGCAAGGATGATACTGCTTAGTGTGATCAATCAAGACTATGCTCCGTACTCATGTAATTCACAGACATCCAGGCTTAACCTTTACAATCTTCTGGGGTTTTTTCCGAATAGAAACATGAAAATGTATTTTAGCTGGCCCCCTGTACAGTCTGTTATTGTCCATATCATTGACAGTGGCATTTACAATTCACATCAGCATTACTACTTGTTTTGCTGAGTTCATTCACATGTCTGTGAACTGTTGTTGGAAAGACACGGATGAAGGGGCTCATTGTATCTAACACTAGCCATGTTCTCTATGCTGATAGTCTTTGTTTGTGTCTCATTTCAAGGCCAGTCACTCCACTTGAATACTCTGATTGTTTTTTCACTTCCACTTCAGGCTATGAAATTCAGGAATCTACAATATAATGCTACTTTGTAACAGGCCCATTCTTTCTGAATTTATTGCAGTGGGAAACAGAAAAGCAGGCTGTAGCAACAATATTTCAAGACCTCTGTCCCCTGCGGTTATAAGGGTTCAGCCACTTTGTGCTAGCAGAGGTCAAGTCCAGCCGGAGTGTTGTTTGTATTTTGTGGATACCCACATTCAGAAGGGCATGTCCACTAAAGAATAATGTCACACACACACATTCTGGAAACCACACAATGTTCTGTTAGTGCTATCTGCATTCCAGTCAACCTACAATCCTCGCTCAGTATGGAATGCTATTCTCCGCTTTGGAGGAAAGGAGAGGCATACAAAAGATGAGCTAGATTGATTTTCTCCCAGACCCGTCATACTTATCAAGTTCCACATTGCACACACAGAGGGCTCTATTATTTTTTAAATTCTATTTTGGTTTGTTGTAACTGAAATGAAGCCATCGGCATGTCAGGGAAGGTCACATCTGCAAGTTATAATGCCACTCCATCTGTGAAACTGTCTTTGTTGCAGTGTTGGACAGAGAGCAACGGCTGAAAGGCATTAGGTATTTGAAATGAGATATTCCAGAATGAGCATCGCATTTTTCACTGAAAGGTAATGATCTCACACCCTGTTTACATAATTGGATTCTCTTGTGTGACCCGTGAAGCCTTTGGTTCTCCAGATCACTGGTCATCAGGGTTATGGTTTAATGTCCTTCATCGTTGCAGTGTAACAACGAAGACAAAAGTGCACACCTAACCCACCATTTTAAGTTAAATTCAACCAACAACCGTGTCTTTAAAAGAAAGTATTACCAGTATTAGGACAATTCTTTTGCTGCTTTTTGTCAACCCACACGGCCTGCTTTCTTGACTGCCCAACATTCTTGCAGCGGGAAATACATCAATCTAGTTATTTCAGATTAGCATAGGGATTTAATAGCGATGCTGGTCAACATTTGTTTGGGATCCTCCGTTTTCAGCACAGATCTACATTGTAAAACAGGCAACATGGCAAAAGGTACACACGCTAAGTTGACGACACAGTCTCAGCGTGGATGCTGATTGTGATTCTCTATTTCCAGATGAGAGAAGTGGCGCTTTGAAGACCCATAACTTTGTTCAGAGGCTCCCTCATTCTAAAATGTCAATCGATTCGGCTCATTTCGGTTCTCTGTGTGAATCAATATGACACCAAGGAAAAATATGAAATCCAAGGGTGCCAAACGCTTCCTGCAATCTTCAGGTAATAGCAGGGGGACAGGAGAGCTGTGCCCTCTGCAAGTTACAGCTGTCTACAGCTGGGCAAAGAAATCACTGTGATTTTTTACCAGTGGACTGAATGTGCTTTGTTAGGACATCTTCAGCACACAAGCACCTGTATTTTTGGGGGAAAGAAGGCCATGATTATATGTGTGTGTGCGTGTGTGTGTGTGTTTCCGTGTGTACATTTGATGAGTGATTGTGTGTGCGTTAAAGCTAGATGTTTGTTTATGCTACAGTATGCTGAGGTCATCCTGATCTCCCCTTGTTGTGGGCGCTGCTGTCTATGTTGAGCGGTGAGGTGTGTCTGGAGCTGGGTTGTAAACGGCTCGCTATCAGGGCAGACATGCACCCTGCCTGTCCCAGCACCTCCAGTCAGACGCACTGGCTCCTGCCTGTCCCTGCAAACCCCGCTCTGTCTGCACCATAGATGTGTGGCAGACCCAGGGATGTTCGCATGGCAGTTTTTCTACCACCTAACTTAAAAATTGTAGCTGACTGTCTGGTTTAAATGTAATAAGCTGCAGCTAACATTTACACTCTACATAAGTATACCAATGTCCACAGAAATTCCAATAGTGATCTTTTAGTTATATACTTAAAATTGCATGCTGCAAGTGACGTTCCTTGTCACAAACACAATCTATATTAACTATCCAGTGCACCAATCGAGTGCATGCGCACCCACCCACTGACACATAAGTTTCTGCTTGAAGAGGAAAGAGACTATCAGACATATTGCATGATTAACATGAGCAGCAACCTTAACTATAAAGATGCTTTGATACCACAAGGGCTTTAGGTTTGATTGCATTTCAGCACCGGCTATTTGACAATTAGCAGAGCATTAATATTGCATCAATTCCCGTTTGTGCACCGAGTGGTCCAGCAGTGACGGCACGATCACTGCCTGCACCTCTTCTCTGCCCAGCCCACTCTTCTCCCAACCCTAGCACAGGAGAAGACTATGATGTAATGTGCTTGCTGCTGATAGAGCACCCCCCCACACACCCCTCCTGCTTCAATTCATTCCCCTCCCCTCCCCTGCTGATCTGCTGCTGCTGGTGGTAGTGGCTGTCTGTGTGTGTGTGTGGAGCTGCAGCCATGGGCATCTCTGGGGAACCCTGCAGAGTCTCTGTTCCTCTGTCACCACTCAACCGGAGCTTCTGCTGCATCTGCTGAGTGCGGCGAGACCTTGTCCTCTTCGGCTCAAGGTAATTCCTATGGCTCGCAACAAAGGGGGGTGCATTGCAAATGAGAGGGAGAGAAGGAGAGAGAGATAGAGGCTGTGCCAGAGAGAGAGACAGAGGGAGAAAGGACAGGAGGCTGGCTTCGTGTCCAGTCAACTGCTGAATGAATGAGTCTAGGCAGTGAAAGCCTCTTGTAGCATGTGCACTGGCTGCCATGGCAATACATTTAATTCAGCTCCCCATGTGTGTTGGTGTGAGAGTGTAGTAAGGTGTTGGTTTCCATGGTTAAGATCTGAAACGGATTCCCGTGCCGGCTCAATGCTAATTCAGCGTGTCTCGTGGAGAACTACAGCAGTGCCTTTGGAGAGGTGATTCCCTTTCTCCCAGGAAGATTGCATGGCACAGATTACAGTAAGCTTTTTTCCTCCCCTACCTACTCAATCGTCTCAGGGCTCATTTTTGCAAGAATAGATCATGCCTTTTTATTTTTTTGCTTCAGGATTTTTAATAGTGCTTTTGTGTTTAAATTGGTTGATCTTTACTGTTGTCAGATTACTTAATTGGAATATGGTTAGCTCCAGGCTGTGTCGCAAAGAAACTGGGCGTGTGCATGGGACAATGATGTAGCCTCTACTGTATGACTGGCACAATAGGGCTTCTCAGTTGTTTGCAGATGTATGGCTTCTTTTTTCCTCAACAAATTGTTTTAGAAATGGTAGAAATGGAAATAAGTACTACTCTGATGTGTCATTGGACCACTCTGCTTGTGTCATCATTATGTCAGTTTATGATTCATAGTTCTACCACATATTGGTTTGGGTGGGAATGAGTTGTGCTAATCCCGCATTTAGCCAGTGAATTCTCAGTGGTCTGCCAAACCTTAACTCTGGTACTCCGTCTGGTACTAGGTTAATATTTCATGCCCCGTCTGCCCCACATGTGGATGTGGTCATAACTAATTCATCCCAAGGATTTTCCTGCTCTGATATCAGTGATCCAGAATACCATCACTCATTTGCCCCCATTTTACCCTATTCATCGCTGGGAGGGACCCAGTCCTTCTAATATATTTACCAGGACATTTAGAATTTCTTCTGTTGTGGCTGCTTTGGCTAATTGACATACACATTACGGTTGAATTTGTGTAGGCATATCCCTGGATGGGGCAAGATCAAGTGTGTGAATACATCACTCTTTTGTGCACAAGATTTATAGGTAAGAAATTGTCAGCTTGGATTGGTCAGTTCAAACCATGCAGTGGTTTTAGGTTAATTTTTATTATTTGAACCCCATAGGTTATGAGTCATGTTTGCAGGAAGGTGATTGGTTTCTTGAAATACGGCAGGCTCAGTATATTTTTCCCTCCAGGCAATCTGTCCTCTGTACATATAGTGTAGGAGCGGATAGTCCCAGACATGGACAAGTAGTGTCAAGAGCCACTCGTCATTTTGACCTTCGCATTCATTGCTCAAAATGACGTAGGTCAGAAGTAAACTGACGGAGTGCTCAGTAATGTGTTATTCCAGCTAAATGAAGGTCCACAGGGAGGGATCTAAAAGTTTGGGAGAAGCCAAATATGTCTGAGTGGTGGCAATAATCTATGTCTTGTGCAGCTCAACAAATACACCTTCCCCAAGGCAAAGAGGATAATATAGAGCCGCCAGGTCAAAATGCACTCAGATCTTCACACCAGCTCCTCCTCCAAGGAGAGAATTCCCCCAGTGAGTGTTTGTTCATTACGTGTGTTGCCTGCAAATCCATTGAATAACAAATTAACGTGTTGGAGGTAAATCTGCACATGTGGACATTTTGTAACCTAGAAGTATAGTTGGGTCGCATTTAAGTCTGAGATGAGTTGAGTACCTCATTACCCATGGCTTGCATTGCACTGAATGAGGCCACACAGCATGGCTTAATTGTTTCCCTAAAGTGGACATGATGCCAATTGTTCCTTGACTTGACCAAATTGCAATTTTACAAGCTGAGCTTGAAGAGAAACAATATGCTTCACTGCTCTCTTTAGAGAGATTTTCAGGCCCTGTGTTCTGTTTTTCTTTGTAAGCCCAGCCTTCAGAGCGCAGTCCCAAGTATGTTTGGTAGTAGAGGATAGAGCCGGTTGTTGATTTATTTTCATCAGTTGGAGTTAATTAGTGCTTTATTTCGAGCCCCCCAGAGATGTGGCTCACGTAAGAGTCGTCCGCCTGCTGTGGAGCAGCTGGGTGTCTGGAATACCCAGACCCCCTCAGCGACCTTGACCTTCTGCACTGGACCAGCTCCACAACCCACCTAAGGATGGAGTACTCACCAATATTCTCCTCAACGGTTATGTTTGAAGAAGCAGAAATCCATGGTCCTTGACCACGTACGTCAGGTAATATAAACGTCCGAAAGAATTGACCCAAGCACCCCTCCACCAATAAACACACAGAAACACACATGGTGCCGCCATTGCATATGAGAGGATCTTCAGCCAATAATTCCAGTAATGGCATGAACTTACTAGTCATCAGAGGAGAACCATTTGCATGATTAATTTCCCTCTGTAGCGGAGAGTGGAGGACATGGCAACACCATTCCATTCCATCAGGGGGATGGAAATAGAGGAGACATGAAAGGCAGACACGGCTGTCTTTGATGTGGACATGAAGGCCACCTGAGGAGTGCACGAGCTGTTCCTCTCTCTCCCGTCATGAACGGCTCCGCTGCATACTGAACACGCTTGCAGGGTGCCTGGAGCCGCGCCATGTTCAGCGGGGAGAAAAGTGTTCCGAGTTGCAAAAATGGTTGGGTGTCAGCTCAAAACATGCCTGTCAAAAAATGGAAGCTGGCAATATGCAGGAGCAAAACTTTGCAGGCGAAGAAAAACATAAACAGAAAGAGCAAGGAGGAGACAGAAAATGAGAAAGAGGCAGCCCTTTGAGCTCCCTTCAGTTGCAGTGGACACATGACTGACTGGCGGGGCTGGGAAGTGCCTTTGTCTGTAGACTGGTGAGTAATAAGAGAGACAGTGTTTGCTGAGCCTGAGGAGAATGCTCTAAGCGCTCTAATGAAAGGACCTGGGCTGATTCACCCAGATTATCATAAAGCTCTCTTACACAGTGCCCTGGGACGAGGCGCTGGCATCAGCACCTTGCCAGAGGGTGTACGGCCCACACAGCAGTTCTCCACCACCGCCACAATGGTGTGGGGTGGTACTGGAATGAATGCCTTTTTGCTGGGAAAATAATGGTCTGGAAGGTAGATTATAGTAATTCCTTACACCAGAAATACGGCAGATATGGCATGTCAGAGGATATTTTACCCATTGCGATGATTAATCCCGGTTTATGAGCCTTTACAATGGCCCCTTTGGACTTTTCATCAGCCGGACTAAAGGAGGTGAGCAAAAAGCAGTCATATATTCTGTTCACCTGGGCCCTCTGACATCACCTGGTGAGGTCATCTGAAATCACCAGTCAGGTGAGAAGGAGAAGCCTGATTCTGAATGTGAACCGCTAGTCAGACTTCTGTGCGCTGACTGAGTCACTCACCTCCTGTGATGTGACACAGAGCCACTCCTGCCTGTAGTTTTCCAGAATGAAATCAAAATGGGGGTTAGCCCAGCCTTGTTCAAAGTGTTATGGTGGAACTATCTGAGTAATGGTGTCATTTTGATACCCTGTACTTGTGTCAAACAGTTCATGAACCACAGGCCTCCATCAAATAAAGGCACCTTTAATGCTTGTAGTGTGGGGGCATTGTATGGAAGAAAGTAAAGAGTATCAGTTGCTTCTGAAACATTGATCAAACTGAGATGTAAAGCACTGTAGGTGGAAAGTCTCTTTTTACATCACAGCTGACAAGTCATAACTCATAACTATTGCTTCAACTAGTTTTCTAGTTTTCCTTCAAGTGATACAGAGTTTGAGGTCAAGTGGTAAGTCGAGCCAGCAGTACCTGTTGAGATCTAAAGGGGTCACAATCTGTTGCTGGACCAGCCTTCCTGCAGAGAAGACAGTGGGTTCATACCATAGTAGCTGCTTGATTCACCACCACCCAGATGATGTATATGGCTGCTGAGAGGAAGGTGAGCAGGCCAGACGGGGAGTGAGACAGAGGTTTTCTCCACATCTGTCTATTATGTTTTAACGGCACATCGATCACCTGCAACTCTTTGGATACAGATGTCTGCGCATTGCCACATTGTAGTGTCTAGTGTGGACAACAACGCTGCTTTAGAGAGTTTACCCATTCCATATTCATCCATTGAAAGTGATCTTTGAATGTCCTTGAATAACATGCCCCAAGCTAAAATGGGATAATACTTTGGTGCTGCTTTAATTCTCTTGTCTCGCTGGTCCTGTTAGCTACAGCAGCTCTGAGGAGACTTGCTGCATTATGGGATTCCATTAGGCTAATATACATGTAACATGGGGCCTTATTGTAGGAAGGTAATTGTACACCGTCTCAAAGTTGTTTATGATCCGTCAGCACTTCTGTGAGGCTTGAGGCAAATAAAAGAAGTGGTTGTCTCTGTAAATGTTTTAGGCACTCCTGACAAAAGTGGCAACATCCATTTTGGCTGTTGGTGTTACTGACTGCAATTGAATTTGTAGTGAATATATCGAGAGAACCCTACAACAAATAACCATTGAAGCATAAAGGATCGTTGTTATTGCACGTGTAGTATACCCTTTCTTAATCTGACCACGTGTTTTGGAACAGCTCATGTCTTGGGATCTGTTCTTTGTCCAAACATCCTGCCAATCGGTGCTAATCCAGAGAGACATTTTGAGACCTGCACATTAATGGGGTCACCTGCAATAGAAAGTCCACTAATCACCTCCGTCTCTCACGGCTTGACTAGTTTGAGCCACATATTTATGCGTGAGCCTAGAGTGAGTCGAGGGGATTGCACTGGTCTAAGGCCTGTTTAGACAGTTGCAGCATGGCAACAGCAGGTTCTTCGACTCAATGGTCAGGACCAGCGATGAGCTGTTCGAGAAGGCCGAGCCTCCGCGGGGGCTCCTTTAGATGGCCTGACTCATTGACTGCAGTGTGTCATAACAGCCTTTCAGTGGCCGTAAATGAGACGTCTGCTAAGTGGGCTTGCCCCAGGTCAGGTGGACCTCATGTGACCACATGGAATCGAGCTCTGTACCCCCTTTTGCCGAGACGCTCCAAGCTGGCATTCCACTTCTTGACACCTCTAAATCTGTCTTTCCGTCTGCCTCCTTAGCACCGCACAAAGTGTATAATTAGCACCCACTATTTTAGAAGCAGGCATCCCCGACCTGTCTCGTCAACCTATCTGTCTCCCTTCTCTCTGTGTATATCTTAGGAACGCCAGGCAAGTAATTCCTAGTATGTAAATCTTTGCTATGCTCTCACTCTCCGTGACTGCACCTTTAGTTTTCACAAGGTCCTCATAGTTCTCGGATCCAGCTCAGCGTTCTCCTAGGCACCCGTCCAGATATTGCAGCTTTGAATGCTACTCAACTGAGAGCCACGTCCATGCGGTGTATGCTCAGCATGGGGAGTCTGCCGTTCCATTTAAGACACACTTCTCTTTTCAGCATGTGAATCGTTCTTTTAGTTGTGAATGGAATTCCCATAGAGACTTGTTAGCGACACTGTTCCTGTGGTGCGCTCAGTGTCCTAACATAAAGACAGTGTGTTCTGGCTGCCAGTGGTTTGTGTGTGTTATTTTAAAACGACTCATTGACACCAAGCTGTCAGTGATAACCTGATGCACTGGCTTGGGGAGTGGGGAGGCTCCCCTGAACAATAATACAACAAACATGGCCGCTAAACTCTGCTTGACTGTATTGGTTATGAAGAGTATAGCATTTCTTTTCCAGAGATCTGCAATATCTTATCTGGAAAAAAAACAATTGTTTGTATTATTCTTCTATCTGAGCAAAACGCAGTTCCCTGTAAATAAATGTGATGCATTGCTGTTTTTGTTGTAAAAAAAGCTGAAGTTTCTGTTTAAAGGTCGAAATACTTGATATTTCTTGTTACTGCTTGGCCACCTCAGGGAAAGACACAAAGTCTCATCGGTTTGTGTGTCCAGCAAATAGATACACTCACCCCTCCTCCATGTCTCTCTCTCTCTCTCTCTCTCTCTCTCTCTCTCTCTCTCTCTCTCTGGCTCCTTCTCTTGCTGTGTGTGAGGGGAGGGGCTAAATGTAGTGAGTGGCCAGAGGCAGGCAGTACTACGACAGCGTGTCAGAGAGAGAGAGAGAGATACATTGCAGACACAGAGCAGGCAGCTGGCTGGGGCTTTAAACACTGGAAGCTCTCCGTTGGATAATCTACTGGCTCTTCCCCTGAAGGAACTTGATTTCTGCTAACGACCTTAAAAGAAAATCTTTTTATTGGGAGACAGGCTCTGTTCGGATCTCCACGGGACACAAAGAGTAAGTACCAGCCGTTGCTCAGGTGGCTGGTGTATACATGACGTGAGCGGTCGCTTGGACTCTGTCAATCATTAATGTGTGTGTGAGGGGGGTTTGGTTACCTAGAGAAATGACAACATGGTCAGCCGTGTCGTTTTCCTGACTCAGCCTCAGGGGCTTGTTTATGACTGTGTCCTCATAGAAGTTTGTTGGTTCCGTTCTAGCTCTCTCTCTCTCTCTCTCTCTCTCTCTCTCTCTCTCTCTTTCTCTCTCTCTCTTTCTCTCTTTCTCTCTCTCTAACGGGAAAGAGTAGTGAGTGTGTGCTGACAGAAGGCAGCCCCTCTTCCTCTATCGACAGCAAGTCTTTATCACAAGGAGATAGAAGCAAAGCAGTCATTATAGAGCTAGACCTTCCCTCCTTATGTACGTGTGTTTGTGTGTGTGTGTGTGTGTGTGTGTGGGGTGGCGGGGGGGTGCGTCTGCATCTGAGAGTGTCTTTGGATGCCTTAGTATGAGGAAAACCTTGCATACTCTTTCCCTCATAACAGCCTTTTACCTGGAAGTGTTCCCATGTATGGCTCTGCTTGCAATACCAGCCGGAGCATCCGTAGTCAGTGGTTTTCTGTGTGGATATGACAGCTCGCTCTCCAGCTTTTCAGGCCAGGGCATGGCTCAGGCACAGTGAGTCGGGCCTCTCTCCACCGATATTATTGAGTGAATGTGGCAGCCATCGAACTCCAATCCATTACAAGCACAGGAACGTCTAGTTGTGCTCGGCCGTGTTAGCTTTGTTGCCCATTGACAGGGAACGCGGGGAAAATATGGCAAACTGAGGTGTTTCTCAAAGGTGTGTTGGCTTCGACGTGCGTTTTCTGTCTCGGTTTATGAAGCCTGTGAGGGTGGGATGGTGGTTGAGGTGCCAGTCAGAGGGATTGATGATGTGAGGCCTGCTGCTGGGCTGCAGGTGTTACCGTGTGAAATCCAAAGCTCACCCTCACTTTGCTGGAAGTGGCATTTTGACTGCAGCCCGCCAATGTGTCAGAGGTGTGGAAGGTGGTCAGGACAGATATGAAAAACTCAATCCAGTCCACGAAGAGTCTGAAATTTCAATTTTTTTGCTTCTTTTGTTTAGTTTGCTGATTGTGAAGCACTTGTTATGCTTGCTATATTATTGCGGTGGGATGCTTTAAAAAGTGCCATCTTTCAATGTACAACTTTTCTGTTTTCTGTTATTCTCCATATTGTATATGCTTTAAAATTAGCAGAGTATTTCTCAATCAATATCATCATATGAGTATTGCATAGGGAATGGCCTTGTGTAAGTAACTTGAGTTATCTACTCAAAAGGGAAGTTCATCCGATCCCAAGGGTGTGGACCCGCCTGCTCACTTTGCCACCGGTACAGCTGGACACTTGATCCAGCCAATTCTTGCCATCAAGGGTCCTGCTTTAACAGATACATACTGTTCTATAGCACAGCCTAAACTAAGCACTACTAGATAAAGAGCAGAATTCAGACGTTTTGCCGTTAACCATAACGAGTTCCACATGACCAGGAAGGCGGAACAGTGGGATATCTGAAAGATAAGGACAGCTTTTTTTTCTGATGATTTCATAACATTTTGATTCTTCTGTTGGATTTTAAAAGAGAGATGCCGGCCTTTGCTGCTAACCTTGCTCCGGAGTTTTCTTTTGGTCTGATCCACTAAGTCAACAGCTGGCTATAGCCTTGTGGGTACAGGGGCCTCCACAATGAGCTGCCTGTATGATGCTGTCAAAACGAGTCTGGCTTGTTAGTAAAAGACATTGCCTGTAATATCAGTAGCTGAAATCCAGACCCCAGCAAGCCTCCCACCGCATCCTGGAAGAGAGACGGAAAAGTCAGTCCATCTTAATGGAAAAACATAATATCCTCATGCGGATTCCGGGAACTGGACTTGGTCCTGGGTGGAGTTTCTCAAAAAAACTTCAGTTGATTGGGGATATGAGTAATAATGTTGTTTGTTTGAGGCTGTCAGCACACACTTCAAAATGCAAATATGGCTTATCCTCGGTGCCCTCGTTGATGTCCATCGTGGTGACACCATAACTTTAGTTCAAATGAACCTCTATTAAAATGCCTAACTCTGCTTTGACCCAGTTCTATTCCATGTGCCTAATGTCCGGCCCAACTTTTAACAGAGATAGAAATCAAGAAGGGCATATAGTGCACCAGCACTTTCTCTGTGATAGTTATGGACAACATGTTACAGATTAGCGATTTGGTTCAGAGAAAGGCAAAAAAAGTTCACCCTGTTGTATCTTTCTTTGCACAGCCTAACCCTCTACCCTGGTTCCCCCTCTGAAGCACATGGTTCCAATTATCGTCTGCATATCCTGAGGGCAATTTTCCCTGCAGAACTTGGTCTTTTTCTCTTCATCTATTGTCTTAGGCAGGTTAACTTTATGCCATTACCTGTGTGCATAAGTGTGTTTGTGTGTGTGTGTGTGTGTGTGTGTGTGTGTGTGTGTGTGTGTGTTTGTGTGTGTGTGTGTGTGTGTGTGTGTGTGTGTGTGTGTGTGTGCGTGCATGTTTGTGTGCTTGTTGGCATG
>JAVQJS010071698.1:0-15208 GCA_036024795.1 Galaxias rostratus | reverse complement strand
TTTTGCAGTAAGATTACATGCTGTATTTATGTCTGAAATCGAGGGTGAGTCGTTGCTTAGGCTTATGCTAAGGTCGGCTGTAAATAGACATTTGACAGCCGATGTCTTTATAACTCTTCTCACCCCTGATGAGGTTGTGTTCTATTTGTTTATTGGTTGTATGATTCTACAAATTATGTCACTTGTGTCATACCACTACAGTGAATATTGCGCCCTGTTTAGTTTCATCAATGGCTAAAGCAAGTTCTGCAACCGCATGAGTGTTCCTATTTCTTTTAATGTTAAAATAATATAGACTTTCCACCTAAAATGTTTCAGCATTCTCTTGCAGAATTAAAAATAGAGCTGTCGGTTGTTTGGTCTATACCATGGGAATTGATAAAAGGTAAGACCAATTACACTTTCGCATTTGCTGTAATTGCTCATTTGTATTCCTTTTTTAGAAGTTATTATTTTCAGTTAAACTAATATTAGCATTTATAGATAGATATTGTAGTAATTGATACGTGTGCATTTTCCCCCAGACAGGGTCGCAGTGAGCGCAGTGGAAGGTATGGGTCAGATGGTGGGCGAGATGACTCGGAGCGGCATGGAAGGTGGGACAGAGACTTGGAGAGAGACTATGACCGCCGCTGGAGTGATGACCGACACAGAGAGCGCTCAGATGAGCAGAGAGACATGGATAGTCCTGAAGTAAGTGCTTATATTTTTGTTGACATGCACTGATGTTCATGTCCTGAGGTAGTACTAAAGTGTTGCTCTGTAGGCCCTGGGCAACGATTGGCCTTGAATAACCATGCCATTCTTTGTTCTCTCCAGAGAGGGCGAAAGCGACACAACAGTGACAGATCTGAAGAGGACTTTGACGCTGATTATCCAGATCCAGACTTTAGAATGGAACAAGAGAAAGAGAGCAAGACCATCATGCTTAGAGGGCTTTCCCTCCATGTCACAGAAGATGATGTATGTCCCCTTTAGCTTTTGTCCTCAAGGCTAAACCCTAACTGCCCACCGTTGGGTGCTTCAAATATATTATTTGAGTATTCCATTCAGAAAATAGAACATAATAGAATTATATATTACATATTGCTCTTTGTAAATCTGTATTTCAGATCCGAGCTGTGCTTGAGCAGCTGCCAGAACCCCAGCCTGTGGATATCCGCCTGATGAAGAAACGGACAGGTGAGACTCCGTGTTTGCAGGGGCTACTCACAGCACACACCCCACACCGTACTTGAATAACCGGTGCCAGGTTTCTCTCAGCGCATTGTTTTGTTCTGTACCATATTATATCTACTGTGGGAATTCGTTAGATATTAAGATCAGGTAAGAGATTTAGTTATACCAGTTTCAGTTCTGTTATTCCTTTTGTGTGATCAAAAGGCACTTCTCAGCCTTTTAATTGTTATGGTAACGGTTATAGCCCCACCCCACACTCCTATTCCAAAGTAACCCCCCCAGTGTTTCACTTGCAGTATAATTGGACTGTACAGCCGACTGTGACAGAGTTTACTTGTTGTGCCAAGGCATTCTGACTAACACGCCTCCCGTCTATATTTGAATGCTGTCTCTAGGTATAAGCAGAGGTTTCGCCTTCGTGGAGTTTTATCACTTGCAAGATGCTACCCGATGGATGGAGACCAATCAGGTTGCCTCAACAATCACCAAGTCTAGATTTTGTCTTGGAGATTAGAGCCCCAAAATATCAAACGGATGAAAGTGGCCTCTGAGAAATGTGCAGTATAATTCACTCTTCATGCAATTTAGAGAGCTCATGAGAAAAATTATTGCAATCAGGCATGCAGGCAAAATTTGTATATGAGCGTGATATAAACTTGGAATGAAACTTTAAACTACAGACGCAGTATATGAAGTGCTATTTTATTCAGTCTGAAATCTAGTGATTCAGCCTTAAGTATCACTTCAGGCTTAGGGGGATTGCTTATGTCAGAGAGCAAAAGGATGGTTCTCCCTTTGAAAGTTACCTACATTTTGTGAATGTCTCTCCTAGTCATGGCTTGTCGTGACTGCCTCAAGGTTTCAATACTAGCACACTCTGCTCCAGCTCAGTCTCCTGGCCCATTGCACAATACCACTTAGATCCGATGCAAAGGAATGGGACAATGACGAGCTGGCAGCACACCGGTCCAACACACTTTAGAAACTCCCTCCACACAGTCATCCTCACTCACATATCGACAGGGTCTATTGATCTCTTCTCCTCTTTCTTCACTCTCTTTCTACTGCTCCCTGTATTTCCTGAGGGACTCTCCCTAAATGAGAGTCCAGCCACTCATTCCCTATCGCTGTGCTCACACGTTGGGTGGGATATTATGAGGTCCTCACCTGCCTGTGTGGCATACTAGCCAGGTCACCGAAATAACTGGAGACCTTTGATTTTGCAGAACCAGTTGGTCATCCAGGGGAAGAGCATAGCCATGCAGTACAGCAACCGGAGGCAGAAGTGTGAAAACTGGCTCTGCACTGCTGTGAGTGTTGTCCTCAACCAATCGTAGCAGCACGATTTGTATAAGTCAATTGTTTTTTTTATAAGGCTAAAGTCACGTTTTTAAGTCAACTGTCAAAAATGTCAATGTCACTCTCGGCTTGCAGTGTGGCCTGTATAATTTCCGGAAGAGACAGAAGTGCTTCCGTTGTGGCGCCATCAAAGTTGGTGAGTGACCCTTTGAAGATAGTGGGTAACGAGGCACCTACCGTCTCCTTTGAGCTCCAGACACCAAGTTACTCTGCTTGCTATGGTGTGTAGCTTTGATATTTAACTATCCCCCCGTGATGTCCTCCACAGAGGGAGAGTCTTCTACCCTGAGCGGAGTTAACTCGCAGAGCCAACATTCGGGAGATTACTGTGGCGACAGTGAGTTTTCACAACCTCTGACCCCCCCTACATCCTGCTTTAATTTCAGCAAGATTACGCCGTGGGTAATTGACAATCTCCCTTTTTGCTTTTCAACAGCGATCATTTTGAGGAACATTGCGCCTCTCACCACTGTCGAGGCCATTTTGACCATGCTGGCTCCCTATGCCAACCTGTATGCCAGCAACATCCGCCTTATCAAAGACAAGCAGACTGGGCAAAACCGGGGCTTCGCTTTCGTACAACTCTCCTCTCCTTTGGTACGTTGTCGTCACTGTGAATGTTATCGATGTCTATGTTGTTATCCTGCTGAAGATCACTGTGATGGATGCCCTCTGACTTGTTGACATGCAGGAGGCCTCTCAGCTTCTCACCATGCTCCAGAGCCTGCAGCCCCCTCTCAAGCTGGACGGGAAGACTATCGGAGTGGATTACGCCAAGAGTGCTAGGAAGTGAGTCATCATCTGCACCCCCTCCTCCTTCCACTAGCTTAGTATTGCTCAGGTTCCCTAGAACCGCATTATTTGCATACATTATGGAAAGAAATAATCCCCAACCATTTCCACTTATCTTGTGCTTTTTCCTTTCAGGGACTTGCAGGCGCCTGACATGAGTCGGGTCAGTTCTCTGTCTGTGGCCAGCACCGCCATTGCAGCTGCTCAGTGGTCCTCCAGCCAGGTAGCCACACATCCTCTGTGGCCCCACCCCTCTCGTTCCACAGTGTCTGTGCACATGTTTGGTCTCACACCCCCTGCTCTCCTGTGTTTCAGATGCAGCAGGGTTTGGGTGCCGCTGCCGCTGCCGCGATCCCCGCACAACAGGAGGGCTACGCACAGTACGCACAGGTCAGTGTTTCTCTTTGGGAGTGCGTTCGACTCTCGATGGGTAAGTAATTTTAAACAGCATCTTACAGAGGCTTGTTCGTTTTGTCGACAGGGCCCCAGTTATATTTCTTGGCCCCAGCAGCCAGACGGATTGGCACCTTCCCTGGGAGATGGGCTGTTAGGAGGTAAGGGTTCTCTCAGTTCACAATGAAGACTTCATTTAAACTACATTTTTGCTGCTGTCTCAATTCGTGCTACGCACGTTGGAACCTGCTACGAGGGGTGTTGTTTTTACTTAAGATGTGTTTGGGTTGGTCTGTCTGCAGCTGCCCCTGGAATGAAAACTCTGCTCCCGGCAGCCACTGGCATGCTTTTGTCCCACCCTGCTCAGGGCTACCAGCCAGTCATCATCAGCCAGCCTGTCCTACAGGTAGGGATGACACCCACTCTAATAGCTGCCTCCTGCCAATCAAAAGACCCTCAGCAACGTGTGTGCACATGTGTTGGCTTTTGTGTTTGCCCTTTGAAACAGTCACACCAGTTACTGGGTCAGATTGAGGCTGGTCGGCGTGCGGCTGCCGTCTCCGCCTCTGCTGCAGCCTCCGTGGCCCCTTCCACTGGAGCTGCCCCTGCTGCTTCTACTGACGGTGCAACGGGTGAGACGGGCTTCCCCACCAAGTGGCTGCTGATGGTAGTGTTTTGCTATGGTCGTTTACACTGTATGGTTTGTAAATGCTTGTTTACTCTACTGTCTGCAGTCGTCCCCGACACCTCCGCATACCAATACGACGAGTCGTCGGGATACTACTACGACCCACAGACAGGCCTCTACTACGACCCCAACAGTCAGGTAACAGAAACACAGCCCTCCTCTCTCTACGTGTTTCCAGATGAATTGCTATTCTAATAGCAGTCATTTTCTAATAGCAGTTATTTTACTTAATTTGTCAAATAATCCTTTTCCCCCCTTGTTCCCGGGCAGTACTACTACAACTCCCAGACACAGCAGTACCTCTACTGGGACAGTGAGAAGCAGACGTACGTCCCTGCACCGGCAACATCCGAGGACCCAGAGCAAGCCTCGTCCTCCAGCAGCACGGGACCGACTCCTGCTTCCACAACCCCCGCACCCAGTAAAGAGAAGAAGGAAAAGGAGAAGCCCAAGAGCAAGTCAGCCCAACAGGTGACCACCCCCCCCCTCCACGACCCCTTACCACACAAGGCAAGGCAAAGCATCACATAAGGCCTGCCACCTTTTTATAGCGCTCCTTCTCCCAGTGGTTTATGTCAAGGTGCGTTTTCTGTTGTTGCAGATTGCCAAAGACATGGAGCGCTGGGCTAAGGGTTTGAACAAGCAGAAGGAGAGCTTTAAGAGCAGCTTCCAGGCTTTGGGCCGAGAAGAAGAGCGGAAGGAGTCTGCTGCTGCTGACGCCGGCTTCACCCTCTTTGAGAAAAAGGTACCATCCACAACCAGACCTATCATCCAGTTATGGACTGCAGACGTCTGACTAAAGAGGCTTTTACGCAACATAGACAATATGTTAACGGCCCCTCCTCCACCCCTCTACAGCAGAGTGGAGAATTTGAGATGCCACCCATGGTGATAGAACACTTGAAAATCCCAGAGCCAGAGACTCCAGTGAAGGTAAGTACGGGTACAACATTGTTTACAAGCCACATCCTACCATTCTTTCTCAACTAGAAGAAAAAAATACCAGAAACAAAAGTGTCTGTTTCCACCCCATGGTTGTGTCTTAGAGCGGCCTGGTGGCAGCGTACAGTGGGGACAGTGACCCAGAGGAGGCGGCCCCCGAGAGGGCTGAGGAAGGGGCTGACCGACTGACGGACTGGAAGAAGATGGCCTGCCTGCTGTGCCAGAGGCAGTTCCCCAACAAGGAGGGCCTGCTGCGACACCAGCAGCTCTCAGACCTCCACAAGGTAGGGGACTGAACATCTAGCCTGTGATCTAGGAGGCAGGGAGGATCATTTGGGCTCTGCCATCTGTTCAGGCTCTGGTTTAGTAATTTAGCTCAAGGTGAAAAGGAACAGAATCTTTGATTCAGTCTCATACAAATTCAGCTGCACTTTTTGCTGCTTTGATGTGTTTCTGCGGCTTTCATCTTTTCTAGAACCTTTGCTTTTGTTTTTTTGTAGCAAAACTTGGAAATTCACCGAAGGTCCAGACTTTCAGAAGCCGAGCTAGAGGAGTTGGAGAGGAAGGAGACTGAGGTACATGAAAATGTACCAAAAGATAATTAAACCATGTTGTTCCTTATGGTCTCGCCCTAAGTCAGCTGGGATAGGCTCCAGCCCCCCCGCGACCCTGCATAGGATAAGCGGTTCTGATAATGGATGGATGGATGTTCCTTATGGGTTTAGCTCTGAATTTCACTTTCCTCTGTCTACAGCTAAAGTACAGAGACCGGGCTGCAGAGAGGAGAGAGAAGTATGGAATTCCTGAACCTCCTGCACCCAAAAAGAAGAAATTCTTTGAACCTCCTGCGGCCACAGTGTAAGCCCCTACTCTACACATCAAATACAGGTTAGCGGCTGTTACCAAGCAGGCACTCTGGTCCTAACACAAGTCCCATCCTCCCACACAGAAACTATGAGCAGCCCACCAAGGACGGTCTTACCAGTGACAACATTGGCAACAAGATGCTGCAGGCAATGGGCTGGCAGGAAGGCAAGGGCCTAGGACGGAACCAGCAGGGCATCACTGCCCCCATCGCGGTGAGTCACCTCCAAACACCTCACCTCCACACCGTATGGTTTGCTCTCCTCTCCCCTGGCTGTTTTTGACAGATGGACAGGGCCAGGCAACGTTCTTGTTTAGAACGGGAGCCCAATTAGCACAGGAATCCGAAGGGTACCTGTGTCCAAGCTGTCTCCTTTAATAACCGTCATTCCCCACTCTCCCCTCAGGCCTCATTACGGACTAAGGGCACTGGCCTGGGAATAAAAGGAAGCTCTTACCAACTCACAGCTTCTGACACATACAAGGACGCCGTTCGCAAGGCCATGTTCGCCCGATTCACGGAAATAGAATGACACCCTGAACCCTATAATTCTATTCAGCAGCCACTGTGAAAATGAGAGCGTGAAAATAGTTGACTAATGAGAACTGTTTCTGTGTTTATTATGTTTAACAATCTTGTTTGAGTATTAGAAATATGTTTACAAATAATCAGATATTACAAATCTATTCTTTTCATAATGGCCAAATTCACAATTTTTATTTTCTTGCTCTATCACGTCTTTCTATACATAGATTTCCGTCATGTTACCGTCTAAAAGCGGTTTGTATCTTTGAAGTGAGCATGTACAGTTTTTATATTTATTTTCATTTGTACAGAATGTGTGGCCATGCGGACCTCTGTATCTATTTATGACCAGCAGGTCTACCTCACAATAAAATGTTGTGCCCTCAATGCCTCCAATGTGTGTCTGAAGCTTTGTATTTTTTATTAAATTCCCTAACCCAAGGAATTGGTGGGAGACAACGATTTAATGCTAAGATAGAGCAATCTATGTTTATTTTGTGTTTTGAGCTGTAATAAACTGTAGCTTATGCCTTGGCTAGGACATCATGGAAAATTCCAGAATTGAAGTCTAACCTTCAGATGAATGCATGTGAATTTGAAATATAATTCGATTCCTTCATGAAACCTACTCTTGATAACAATTCTTCTACCTTTTAGAGTTAAAAGCATGGGACCTACAGACACCGGTAATAAGAAAACATCATTAGCTCATGCAGAAGAAGCTGGAGGCATGGATGTAAGATAATTGTAACAATGAATCCTGTCTGAACCAAGTCATGAACCGAGGTTGATTGCTTATTTGGTCCAGAGAAAGCCTGTGGCAAGACCTCCCTTAAAATACGAGTCTGCCTAAATTAGCAGATTATTAAAAGGGGAGCTCAGTCGGTATGGGACAGGAATATCTTTGTATTTTCTTTGGGCTTGAGTTGGACAGGCTGGAGGGCATGAGTTAAAGAAGAATCTCACTATGATGAAGCTTCCCCATCACTTCCCAAGCGTGAGTGCCTCGGCTGTACATTCTCTGCCAGATAACTCCTGTTCCCTCAAGCTTTTCTGTGGTTTTATTGTGTCCAAGGCAATGATGTTGGCTGTGTTATTTGTTCTTCCTCTCTCCCCAGTGGACAACTACACCGATTGCATGGTTGGTGTACACCTTTGGGGTGTTGTGTCTGCTCTGGCTTGCTCTTCTCCACCCCCCTGTGGCTCATTTTCTTCAGCCACCACCGACAGCTCCCTGTTAGTCCTCAACCTCAACACACATGTAGGACACTGTACCAGTTCACCTGGCACTCTACATCTCTCCTCATTGGCTGCTTTGACATTTGTCCACTGTTAGTGCTTTTGATTAGCTGGCGGCACCAGCCTCAACTGGGAGCCTTACATCAATTAGGTGTTGGACTTCGGAGGCCGGCCCCTGGAGGCAACTGTCTGTGGGATGGGCTTTGCTCTGGTGGTGCTACTGTCATCTGCTGGTGGGGTGCCTTCACCTACTAATGAGCTAGATGGCCAGCCATGCTTAAGGAGGGTGTCTGGAAGTCAGCAGCCAGGCTCGGTGGTGGAGAATGGGGGAGCCAAGGTCTTGATTCCTTCTAAATCCCACAATTGGTTTGTTCTTGGAATTTACTTGCAGCAGGGGGTCACAGGAAAGACGGTTCCTGCTCTTACCCTTGAACCGAGATGCGCTGTCAGTGCCGACCTCTAAATTAAATAAAGTTTAAACAAATGTGTTTTCTGAGTTTGATATTCTGTTGAAGATCACAGTGGTCAATGGCTTGAAGATTATTTTAAATATACAAAATGACGTGCTGCATCGGTTTCCCATTCACATCCGTTATTTTAAAGCATCTTGCGCAGATGAAAACGGTTCCTTTAAGTAGCACCAGAGGGTGGTGTTTTGCAAAGTGGCAATGGCTTTTAGAGTTTGGTTTAGCAATCCTCTTGCTTTTGTGGTTGTTCAGCATAATTATGCTAATGAAACAGAAAGTCTTAGACAGATCATATGTAGGTGAAAACCAAGTGTGTACCTTCCACATAGTTGGTGTTTTTTCGTTTTGAATTTACATAATAAAATAGGTAACTTTTCACAGTTATTTGTTATTCCCTTTTTAGCACCAAATTTGTTTTGCTTAGTGGACTATGCAACTGTTTCTCGTTAATGAGAACATTATTTTCGGAGTAGAGTTTTTTATATATTCAAAAGTATGTTTAAAAAGCGGAGAAATAAAAGATATATTACTACTACATATAAACTACTGCTACTTGTTCAGTAGCTTTACGACTGTCAAAAAGAAATAATTCAGGTTCAAGGCAGATCTAATGCTTAATTATAGAGGTTAAGGCTCAAAGACAGTGACTAACAAAGCTCCCCCCCACACAAAATTCTGTCACGTTACATTATCTCCACTCTTTGCCAGAGGCATTTTACTGTCTGCGGTGTTTCACCAAGGTGCATCTATTTGCTACAATTGTTTATCACGAAATCCCATCCCTTTCTTTTTAAGTCTACCTTGGTGACCTGGTTAGAACAGTTTCCTTCCCTGGACATAGAGTGAACTGAATTGTCAGGGAACAAAATATTTGTAATATCTAAGGTCCTTGTACCACACGTTTTCCAGGGTGTGAGTACAGTTTGTGGTTTATTTGACTTGGCAGTTTGTTTTTTCATTAAACAATAGAAAAAGGATCATGCATGCAAATCCGCCCCAGCGTTTATACAATCGGCTGTCATGTGACTGCCCCAGCTGGCCGAAGTCTGCCCTCTGATTGTGATGTCCACGCAGGGTCACTGCAGATCAACAGACATCCAAGAAGCAAATTGATGGATAGCTTTAGTCTCCCTGTTGATTAAACACATGAGACGAAATGTGCCCACTCCCTCTCGACAACAAACGGGGCTGAACTCACGCTTGTCATCTTGGCATTGGATCACTCTACTGGAATCTGTGTCAGTTTATCGAGCCCTTTTACATAACTCAAAGGCTTGCCAGTGACAAACAACATGAAGCGGTGGGTTGATACGGGAAATACATTATGACAGGAAATCAAATCGAGCTTTGTTAATGGTCATATTTGAAACTGTATTAGGATGTTGGCCTGTGCTACAACTCTTGATTTTCTAATTTTTAGTTCTCTCTGAGTGAAGAAACGGTCACATCCACAGAACTGTCAGAACCTGTTAGTCTGTCTTCACACTCATAACCCCATAAAACCACACTTGACATCTTAACTGTCTGCGTGAATCACTTGCTGTTGCATGGTGGAGTCGTGACTCGTGTCTGTGTTAGGCTGACTATCTTTGTCACTCAGCTTTTTGTTAGGTGATGTTCACTTCTCCACATTCTTCTAGAGGGTTATGAGCTATTTGGCCACTGAATACAGTGAGCTATTATATGACACATAATACATGTTACCTCTAAAATGTTTAGTAAATTTGAACTGTTTGTTTATTTGCAAAGGAAATGTATTGGCTGTTTAAATGTGTGATCATGTGCTCCAAAAGAACTCCAGTTTAAACACAAGCAGTCGTTTGACACAACATTTCAGATTCTTCACTTGCCTCCAAAATTCTCAGGCATGCACAGCTGTTCTTGGTAATTATATTAACATTTCTAGGCTCAACATTATACATTTAATGATTTAAGAAATGTGTAAAACTGTCACAGTTAAAGACAAAAATAGACAAAAAATAAACTCTCCTTATTTTCCCTTAATTTTAATTGACTGTGCTCTTTTCCCCAGTAACCCAGAGGTAATTACACTATAAGATTATTCTCAGATGGAATAGATGAACCCATACTTTCAATGCACTAACCTCACGCAGACAACCCCTCCAATAGTCTGTCCAGCTGTCTAAACAAGAGATAACTCAAGTTAATACCTATTGGAAATATCAGACACATCCGGAAAGGATTTATGTCTTATGAGTTTGAATATTTTTGAAATGCTGAGGCATTTGTCCTCATTCTTTGTTAATCCCATCAAAAAAGGCTGGTTATTTGCTGTTTGCAACCATCATAACATTCACCTGTTCCCTTTTGATGACTGCTGAGAAAGCATTCCAGTTTAATCCACTGTTTTTTCAATCTTTTTGGTTAAGGTCAATATGACAACATGGGCACCTATATGAGCTATAATGGGCAAGATATGTTCAACAGTAAACACTTGTTCATCTTTGGCCTGTTGGTTCACTCATAAACATTCAAGACTTCATCTTCAGTCTGTAAAATCACCTGACTCTCTAATAGTAATTTCTTTTGGTTATTTTTTATTTAACCGTTTGACTTTGTTTAGTTAGATTTCCAAATTCCTATATTAATTATACACCTCATATTAATACAATTCCTCTGAAAGATCTAACTTTGCAAAGTGAGTTAGGTGAAAACATGTTAGTACATCATGTGATGTGCTAATTGGATCGTGTCATCCAACACCCTTCACAACCTCACAGTTTTATTTTCCATTTTACATCCCTGTAGCCAACACAAACTGTTATCTGCTACTTCATTCTGTAGTTGGTCAACAACTAACTAAATCCAAAATCCCACTCACAGGTTAGTATGGTACAAACTCCACTTGAGGAAAACGTGAAGTTTTCTATTTAATTTCAAATCCACCTCCAACTGGCTCCTGAGGCCTTGTCCCTGTGACTGCATTCTCCCGGGGAGGCAACTGGCGGCTCCTTCACGGAATTCCTCCCGCAGAGAGAAACAATGCTTAGGGGTTCTTTGTATCCAGCAGAGCTTAAATGCACCATGGAGCAGGTCCTCTGATAGCCGTGGAGGGCAGGGGGGTTGCTGGTCCCTCGATGTATGTTTATGTGTACATAAGGGGAGGTTTGTGAACTTTGTCCTATAAAAACTTTATCTGATGATTGAAGTCTGGGGGAGAATAACAAACAGCACTTCAGTGGTATGACAGATGTCTCCTGTTGATAAATTGTTCAGAGGCTCCCTGATTACTCCAGCCGCTGCATGTTTTTTTTTATTCACTAATTCATTATCTTGCTTTACATGGCTCTCCATATAAACATCCTTGTACAGTTACTCTAGTGCTGCCAATAGAGGCAGTGAGACCTCCCTCATACATTTCATGCTACGCTGTCTCTACCTTTATTAACTTTGTCACTTATTCTCAAATTAGAATTCAGTAACAATGTATGTCCTGGAATTGCAGTCCATTGTTGTTTACTGCAGGCACGTCAGAATACAACCCAAACTTGCCACGATACACTCCGCTGTCATGTACTGTGCATTGGAAATGCTATTTTGTTCTGATTAGCCAATTGCAGCTCAGATACAACTCAAATACCTTATTTTCTATGGAACAGTTACACTGTACTTGGGCACCCACAGTCCCAGCCAGTCTGGTCATGTCCTCTATGCCCCAGTGTCTGTAATTGCTGATTAAACCCTCAGGTTGGTCTATTAATGTAATGATTAGAAAACATTGCGCCTGACAAGCTCTACTGTTGTTGAACTTTATTTTGTTTTTAAAATCAATAAAATCATATGACTGATGCTAGCAATAATTTCTTGACTAATCACGTGAAACTGTCATCATAGTTGAAATTGTATGGATATATCTGTGGCTTATCATATTCCTTAAAGTTGTTATGACTATTTATTTTCTTTCTGATTATTTCACAGATAACACATTAAGTAATATTTGAAAAGTACTATATTAAAGAATGGTGAAAATTGTAAAAGTTTCCAATGTGAAAAAATACATCAATTAGGGTATTTTGCGAGGTAAATAATAATAATAAAAAGTATCTGATATCATCAACCTTAGTACAAAACCAACCAACAAACAAAAGGACAATTTCTTCAAAGACATAAACAACATGATTCATTCCCCCAAGTCCCAAGGAACTGTGTCAAGCTTTGTCAGTGTTTGCAGCTTCCACATCCAGCATAACTCACAAGGATTAAATTAGTCACCACCTTCATTCTGCACAACATACTTTTTAATTTACAGTTTATGCTCAGTTTGTGCTTACAGAATCTTAGTGGAAAGCACTCCTTACTGGTTGTTTAGTACATAGATCTCTCTCATCAATACTTATGTTAAAGAACCTCACTCAATGCTGCTGATGACGTTTCTGTTGAGTTACATCTTATCCTTTGATGAAACCTGGGGGGCCTCAAAAGCTGACCCTAATTGCGTCTGATCGCAATATCTTCCAGCAGAACACATCAGATCAATCTGAATGGGTTTAGTGATCTGAGAGGAAATCACTTCTTCCTTGTCCCTCCTCATTATTGTGCATAGATAGAGGCTGCAGTGCATAAGAGAATGGGAGGCAGGCCCATTCCCCACCTCCATGCTCAGCAAGAGAAAGCCCGGGCTGCATCAACAGGCAACAAACATTGTCAAAATGTTCATGCTTTGTAAAGAATGATCTCGAAAATTTGAAACCATTTTCCCGTTTTCAAAATGCATGAATGAGAATAAAAAACACTACGATAGGCTACAAGGTGGGAAACCATCTTACCAACTAAACTATTGGTTGATTTAACCCATCACGTGCAAAACTTTATAGAACTCGTGGATAGGTATTTAGGGGGAATTTAAACATTTGGCTTCTAAATGCAGAAAGGTTCAAATTACATGAAAATGTGGTGAGGGAAGGGGAATCGGTTAAGCGCGTTCCATCCGGTAGCTGTCTGTGGAAAATGCGCCTATAACCCAGAAATGTGTGCACAGCATGAGCACATGATAGTGAGGTTGGCATGCGAAGCATGTGATGTCCTCTCACATTCTGACTTCATTACTTTAAACCAAAGAAGTCGTAAATACATTGTTTAATATTTGTTTTGCGAGAGCATTACAATGTATTGTAGGCCATATTTTTGAATGGCTTGACCAATTTTGCCTTACAATCTTTATCTGTAAGCTCGTTTCGCCAACTATCTTTAACCACAGCCGTATAGGTGAGCTCAATAGTTATTGTGAAAAAATATATGATAGTTCTGATGATAAGGTAAAGACATATACATGATAACAAATGTTTTAATACGCAACCATTTAGAGCGCTGCTGAAAGAAGCGCGTGAACCCATTCCAGCGCGCACTTGGTTATTGTACAATAGAATCAATTGATTGGAGTAGCTGCATGCAGTGGGCGGAACCTGGACCTTCTCGACATCCTACTTTTTAAGATTAGTCATACAATGTGCATTTCATTACATTAATTGCAATCGAGAAGCTAACACAAGGTCCCCTTATAATATACATCACTAGCTTCTTTAACCGAGAAACGAAGCTACTGCGCAGCGGAGCAAGCAAAGGCTACGAAAATCTTTGTCTGGAGATATTTAGAGTTTGTGAAGCCTGGAGGACTGTCTGTTCTTTGGTAGGTATTTGAGGTTTTTGGACTATATTTATATGTATTTGTCTCAAATGGTATTGTGGGCTATATTTTCTGACCTTTCTGTCTCAAACTAAAGAGCGGTATTCGTTTCAATGACTACAAAGTCTCTTCAACGAGCAGAATAACGGTTCTGACAGTGCGCGTGGATTTTTCTTCTCAGGTGTCTTCTCACAGACAGGCAATATGACAGTCAAATTAAGAGTACATCGGCCAACGTGCTCAATCTACGTAGGAATTTAAACTTGCAACGTTGCTTTGCCAGTTCGTTTTGTGGGATGTCGTCTTACATTCATAGTTGTCTCTTTATTTGTAATTACGGGCAGTTCACATTCTATTTCTGAGTAGGCTGCGACTTCGAGAGCAATCAATATTTGGTAGATTTCACATTTAGTAAAATTAATATTTTCTAGGGTATACGTTTTTGTGAATTCAACGCATTTTAAAGTAATGATGGCTTTCGGTACGCTGGGGGATCGTATAGTGCATGCTTACAGGTGATTGTAAATATGAGTTTGCGTCTTTGTGTGAAAGGCTTTGAGGCCACAGTTGAGCTATTCGGAATCTTTCTGGAGATATCTGTCCTCTCCTAACTAAGATAGATTGTAAACCTTGGGTCCGAAGTCTTTTTGTACGGAGGGATGCAGGCTGCTGGACATGACAGGATGGAGCCAATGAGAGCACATGTCAGGCTGCTATATTTGTCTGGGTTGCCAGTCTGGCTTGCGCTGTCTCATGCGCTCCGTTGTCTCCCACTCCAGGGCGCTGTTTGCGTCAAATGAGGATTTAGACCAAGCTGGAGCTCTGTGGTCTGAGCAAACCATGATCAAGTGTTGGACATTCATTGTGTACCTTCAGGTTGACCTTTGTCTGTATGACAACATTTGTGCATTGATATTAAGGAATGAGAAACCTGTTAGCCACCATATTCGTGACTTGTATTGCAATGGTTTGAATTAAAATACACCTAAAAGTGTGTGTGTTTGTGTGTGTGTGTGTGTGTGTGTGTGTGTGTGTGTGTGTGTGTGTGTGTGTGTGTGTGTGTGTGTGTGTGTGTGTGTGTGTGTGTGTGTGTGTGTGTGTGTATATTTAAAAAA
>JAVQJS010071684.1:0-12026 GCA_036024795.1 Galaxias rostratus | reverse complement strand
GATAGGTAGGGATAAATATTTTATGTCCATAACATCCATATTTCTGTAAAGCTGCTTTGTGACAAATTGTTTTTGTAAAAAGCGCTATATAAATAAAATTGAATTGAATTGAATTGAATATTCACTGTGCGCTTTCAAAAACCGCCATGTTTTTGAGTGATTGCTCTAATAGCAAGAAACATGTTGAACGTTCAATCTGAAAGCACTCCAATTTATAAGCCTGCTTTTCATGATCATTCAACAGCATTGAACAAACATGCTCATTTACTCTCAGCATATTTAACTAATTAAACAGCTCATCTAATGCATCCAGATCTGTTTGAATTGTTGCTCAATGCAAATGCTGGTCAAACATTAATATTTCAAAGCCCACTGAAAAATTAACAGACAATACTAATTGAAATTTTCTTTCCCTCTTACTTGAGAACAACATTTAGACCATACAAACTGATGCGACAAACATTGGTCACTGCCATCTGTGTATGCCATCTGATTTGCCAAAAGGCAGTCCCGGTCAACATCGACCCATATCCATTTGATACCGATACATCCCTGCCATAAAGATATCCTCATCTATTGTATGACGACGTGGTCGTGGCTGTACCTTTCTCATGCTCCTCATGACACTGAACTTCTGGGTGTCAATGAAGCTCTCCAGCATGACACGGATGGCCATGTTGACGTCATCCTCCAGCACGTAGTCCCGCAGGTGCATCCGTGCGTGAGCCTCAGCCATGCGGATTATAGACTCTATGTGACGCACTGTGATGGGGATGCTTCCCGTCGCCTAGATCCAGGGAAAAGACATAAAAGGTTTTATTTCAACTATTTCACAATCACATTCTAATGAAATTAATTGGTATTCTGTCACTCTGAATGAGAAACAACTTGTTTACCCTGATCAAGACATTCTGCTACTTATCGACTGCAGCATTGTCAAACACTAGACCTCAGATCTTTGGAGTTGCCCACGGTTAGAGTGAGTGGCCCGGTCAGAGGGTAGGACTCACCATGGACTCCTTGCGGAGGTCGCTGTAGATCCGCGCCACCTTGTCCTGGTCCATCTGGTTGAGTTTGGGGTGCACCCGCTCCTTGGCGTACATGATGTACTTGCGCAGCATGTCTTGGGGAATGGGTGGGACGTCCGACGTGTTGGGCAGAACAACTTCCTCCAATCCAGCCACGCCCCCTTCCTTGTTGCTGGGGTGATGCTTGATGTGGCTGCTCACCACAAAGCGTGCCAGCATCTCATCCTAACGGGGGAAGAACCAACAGGTTCAATGGGTGGTGTCTTCATAGCCTTGAACGTCCTTTGGGGAATGGTTCTGTTGATCCCACAGTCAGCGCTGCAATGTTTACCTGTACGGGGTCAACTGTGTCTCGTACCACACACAGCACATCAAAACGAGACACTATGGGCTCAGTCAGATCCACGTTCTCAGAGAAGGTCAGGGAGGGATCATAGCGGCCACCTGGAAAACAAGGATGTTGGCTCACACACCACTAACCGTACAGCACAGCCACAACACACCAAGATTCACAGACTAACCTATAGGGTTGGAAGCAGCGATGATGGTGCAGCGAGCCTGAAGAGATGTGACGATGCCAGCTTTTGAGATGGAGATGCTCTGCTGCTCCATGGCCTCGTGGATACTAGTCCTGTCTTGGTCATTCATCTACAAGAAACAGAGAACCGTCGCTGATGAAATTTTACGTAAAAAACTGAAGCAATTCCAGGCCTGTAAGGACACTGATGACCCCCTACAAAGGTTAACACTGCAGCAGTCAATGTGAACGATTCCCTAAAAGAAGTTTAAGGCAACAAAGGTGCCACCTGTCGAACCTGTGAAGAAATCCCCCACTACTCGGTTCACCTGTTCTCACCTTATCAAACTCGTCAATGAGGCAGACGCCCCGGTCAGCCAGCACCAAGGCTCCGGCCTCCAAGGTCCACTCGCGGGTGACGGGGTGGCGCTGAACGTAGGCAGTCAGACCCACAGCAGACGCTCCCTGGCCCGTGGTGAAGACGGCGCGGCTTGCCACCTTCTCCACGTACTTGAGGAATTGGGACTTGGCCGTGCCAGGGTCGCCACACAGCAGCACATTGATGTCCCCACGTACCTTGTGTTTACCGCCTGGGAGAGTGAGAGAACGGAGGAGGTCAAAGAATAGAAAAGAATGTTAGGGAATTGGAATTTATCATGTTCTGTGTATTAAATGTAGTCTGTAATTACACCCAAAAAACACTTTAAATTCAATGGAGAGCAGCTATTCTCTTTTCAGCACCATCTAGCGACCCTTTCTGCCTGGTGCAAAGCCCCTTCTAACACGCACCATCTTAAATTTTTAACACCAGGTTGATACTCTCCTAGAATCACAGTGCTCAAGAACAGACAATGTTCTAACCTGGGTTTTTGGGTTCTCCTCCGAACAGAGCCAGAGCCAGGCCCCTCTTGATGTCCTCATGGCCATAGATGGATGGGCCAATACTGGCAAACATCTTGGGAGGGGAACATGATGCGGCATGATCAGCATAGATGTACGGGCTTAACAGACATCGGAAATAACAGTGAACGACAACGATGAGGACAAGAAGGAATTGGCGGGATAGGGAATGCTCCTGACCCGCTCTCCGATGCGCTCGTCCTTAGACAACGTAACAATGGCCTTCACGTCTTCATCTGTGAGCTCAGCTACAGCCAGGCGGTTGTCCTTGCGTGCAATGTGATTGGCCATGATGACAGTGGCAAAGACAGGGAAGCCATTGGCAATGTTGAGAGAGCCGTCATAGTTGTTGTTGTAGATGCCAGTCAGCTCCTGATGGACAACGATATCCGACGTTACAATTCAACTGAACTGAGGCAGAAACCCCAACAGGCAGACAGAGCCTTCAGCAAAGTGTTTTACCAGAAGGATTCAGTCTCATACACAGAAGACAGCACTATTTGTAAAGTTCTCCAATCATGTAAGTTTGAAGAAACTTACAATCTCATCTCCGGGTTTGCAGGTGTCTACTAGATCGGCCAATAGAATGGCATCTTTAGAGCGAGGGAGGCGACCTGCAGCAACTTTGCCAGGACTCTCCTGGATCGTGATTCGCTGGTAGTTCTGATAGACAGTCTGAGGGTGCAAAACAATTAGTTAAATTAACAAAACCAACCCTGGCCTAGTAAATATGATTTTACTTTGACCAGGATTGCATGTGATACTTTCCAAACCAGAGATCTTTCTAAAACTTGTTGAATAAACAGTACTAAATCAGAACTCGGTACACAGAATTTTGTTTCAGAATATCTGCTACTCCACAATCAAACCATACATAGTAATCCTGTCAGAATTTTTACAAAATGGCTAGAATTATTAAAATCCACGTTGCTTTTTGTGTACCAACTTGTATTTCTATTGAGCGCTCATCAACATTAAGACAAGTGTGACTTGTACAAAGTCATTTTTAATACAAAATATGTAAACACAGTATTTAAAAGGAGTCCTTTATTGCAGGGCATGTTTGCACATTTATTTTATTCCTTACCTCCTCCATGTTGATCTCAAAAGGTCCAAGGGACTGACATTCTGGACAGGAGCCTGGCTTAACCTCCTGATTCTGGGACTGGAAGAAGGGGCCCAGGACAAAGTTACACTTGTTGCAGTTGTACTTCACCATACCCAGCTGCGGTAACACCCCCGTAGAGCAGGTCACCACACCACTGGTTCGGATCAGCTGGTTCAGATGCAGCTGCCTAGAGAGGACATGGGGAGAGAAGGACAGGTCAAGCCAGAAGATATGGTTAGGTAAAAGACATGAGCGTGTTTGCATGAGTCTCTGTTAAATACAGAAATGGTGTGTGTGAACATATGAGCATTAAACATGGTGAGCTAGTCTGTGACTGATAGATATAGGCCTTACCTTAGTGAGCGCAGTTCCTCAACCAGGGGCAGGTTGCAGATGCGCACGTGGATCTCATGAGCAATGCGGTCGTACTTGGGGTACATGGCCAGCACCACCTCCTTGGCTGCCTCGTCAAAAATCTTCAGCATCTCCGTGGGCGCCTCGGGCAGGAAGTAGGCCAGGACGTGTTCCCTGGCAGCAAGGTCTTCATAGTTCACCACAAGGCTCTCCTTATTATCTGGAGAAAGAATTCACTTCTTTACAAAAATCAGGTTGCAACTTGCAAAACGCAATACTGTCCGAAAACGCAGGTAATACAGGGTGTAGAGATCCATCCCAGTGTGTTATTAATTTTGAAATGCTGCCCCCCGAACTAATCTGGATCAGTGCAGTACCTTTGCACATATCGCTGATCTTCTCCTTGAACACATTGTGGCCGTTTTCATCCACATGGGTACGCAGGAAGTTCTTGAAACGGTGGTAGATCTCCAGGCGTGGTGCTGCCATGGACACCCACTCCCGTACAGAGTGGCCCTTCATGTCCTCCAAGTTCTCAATGCTCTCGATCATCTCTTCATCCTCACCCTCCACACCCTCAGCAGCCCGCTCCGCTAAACGGCGCCGCCTGGCTGCCGGACGCTCGTCATCTTCGTCCTCACTGTCTGTGGACACAGAGGCAGGGAACCCGTTAGGGGACATCGATCTGATGATCTGTAAGACGGTGACCGTTTACGGATATCATCTCCACAGACACGGTTTCCCTCAGACAGATTGATCTTACCATAGAGCAGTCCTCTCCGGAGCCGCCCCCCCTGTTCACGGTCCCGTCGTCTCATGGCCTCTTCTGCCGCGGCCCGAGCCCCAGGCGATAGCTCCGACAGATCCTCATCCAGATCGAGACCCTCAACCTCATAGCGGTCCAATTCTGGAATGGCACGATAGTCTCTGTGGAGAGAGAGAGGCTCATTCTACACACACATACATATATACATATACATATATATATATATATACACACACACACACACACACATAATAGAGGAGCTATAGATATGTTCTATAGAGATGTGGCCTTTTGCGTCTGATTCAAGTAACCATGTAAAATGCATCTATTATTTCCCCCCAATTCCATTCTCACCTCTCCATCCCGTCTCCAATCAGCTCCTCTCCATCCCCATCTTCCTCCTCATCGGGCAGGGCTCCCTCACCCAGCAGGCCCTCTGACTCATCCTCAAACGGTGGCAGGTCTCTCCCTGGGCTGGAGGTCAAATCACCTCTTCGGGAGCCCCTAGTAGGGCTGGTGGCCATGTGGTTTGATTCAGAGGTTTCCTGGAGACAAAAACAAAAGATACTATTTTCTCTCTTCTTTAAGTTAATTCAGTCAAGGACTGCAAAATTGTGTTAGCAATCAGAGCCTAGATCATTTGTAGAAATGCACTATAACTACAAGTAGAGTTAGACAAGTAGCCAATACATATAGACCAATGACATTTTCTTTGGTCTTGCTGCCCTGACTCTTTTTAGTGAAGTGAAGCACATTACATGGCTATTCTCAAAGGTTTTCAACCATCAACCGTAACACAACGATATATTCGCATGACTGGTGTAAAACGATATACTATACTTATAACTAAATTTAATGTTAGCTACCGAACTTTGAAAAGACAAGAAACAGCAGCCTCATGCCGAGCTATTCCACAATCGAAACTAATACATTGCGATTTGTGGGTATTATTCTCAGGTAAGCAATAACACACGACTGAAAATGTGTACGTTAGACAGAAGTTCACAATCAAATGAAAAGAAAACGACGTCCCAACGTTAGTCTGTCGACATTATTGTTTGTTCACCGACCCCCCACCACTTTACAAATGCAGCTGAGTGGATGTTTTCATGTAATTCATCTGCTAATATATCTGCCTAACATTTTGATAATTGCAAGGACATAAACTATAAAACATAAAGTTCGCTCACCGCCATGGTTTCACTACAGTGGGTCTCGAGCTCTACTTTCACGAAACTACAGGTCTTCCGACTCACTTTCCGCGCGAAAAACCCTAGTGTGGAGACTCAAGCCCGCGAAATGACATTAATATGTAATGACGAAAAACCCGTCTCGTATCATGATTGGTTTGCTTGAGAACGAAGGATGGACAGTTAAAACAAATGCGAATGATAGGTTGGACCACATTTAAACCAGATGGCAAAATCTTAAATCCCAGTTTCATGTTTTTTGTTTAGTTTTTATGGATGCACATGTGTCTTATTTCTTTTCTGGACAATGAAACTGTAATATCTAGTCTGTACTGTACTGTACTTTTATGTAAACTGGCATCTGATAATATACTAGAAAAAAACAAAGTCTAAATGAAAAATGTATATTTACAAAACTGCCCACATATTTATTTCTTCCTATTTCATATACATTTTACTATACAATGTGCATATGGAAGCACCTGGGTGCATTACCACATGTCACCAGAAGAAAAAAACGCAGTGTAGGCTCCATGAGTCATCATGCTGCCCAAACCTCATCAGTCATGCCGTCAAACCCCACAATCAAATGATCCAAGTGCTGGTCACATTTCCATTATCAAGCATTTTATTGCAAAAAGAAAGTTAACAATCATACAAAAATCATATTAGATCAGATATACTCTTGTGTTTAATAGCTCGCACCATAGCATATTTTTGCATTTTATATTTGTATCAGTGCATGGCTGGATAACCCTGTTTACATGTAGAATTACATCCTACTCAACAGCTAACCTTTTCTTTGTAATTTACATTCCTGAAGGACCACTATTTAAGTGCTTCTGAAGATGAAGTACAGAGTTGAAACAGAGAGTGCAAATGCTGTGTAAGTAACTACAGTGTTAAACAGAGTATTCCTATTCATATAGTTCTCTATCCTTCTCTCTGTTTCCCCCAGGCCATGTATAACAGTTTTGGTGTCACACACCAATAGTTGTGAGTCATGTGACTGGGTGACTGGCAGCTCAACTGGGGGACGAGACTCAATTAGGTCTTTTAGAGACAGGACATCAGCCTCTACTTCATTGATACCCTTTTCAAGCTGTCCTAACTGGGGTTGGAGGGTCTCCAGGAAAATCTGGGCTTTCTGGCTGTACATAATTAACTCCTTCCAGGCTTCTGCAGAGACACTTTCCTGTGCCTGTGGCTGCTGCTGGATGGTTGGGGCCGTAGTTGGGGAAAGCACCACTATTGGGGCCAGTGATTGGGCTGATTTGGTCTCCCCATCCTGGCGCTCATGTTCATTCTTTAGTGCCCCCCTCATGCTATCTATAAGTGCTTGCAACTCGTACTGCTGGGTGCGATGGTTCCCCGCCTGGACTCGAATGGCCTCTTGTAAGCTGACTGGCCCCTTCTGGGCCTCCAGCAACAAGTTCTTAAGCTCCTGAAGACGCACCCTGTTAATGTATGTTGATCCCATGACTCCGATCACTGCCCCCAACACCGAGCCAATTACCGACCAGTTCTTGGTGCGCTCAGCGCGAGTCCGTTCTTTCTCATGGCTCTCGCGTACACCGGCCGAAAACAAGTTGAACTTCTCCCGCTCGATGCGCTCTGCATTCTCGTAAGCTGTACGCAGACGACGTTCCTCCTGAAACAAAAATATATTCTTTATCCCAAGGACTTACGTTATACTGTGTACATGTGTTAGATGTCCTACAATGGTCTTTAAATTGGCTTTTTTAGGGTTTGTTATTGCCAAATAATTGTCCAAAAAAAAGAAGAAGAATTGATACCTGCAGTAATTTGTGCTCCATTGTGGCCAACTCCAGGTAATGCGCCTCCTCTCTGGAGACACGATCTAGCCGGTCCCTCACCTCCTTTAACCGAACCTGAAGGACCTCCAGGTTGTCGTGGGCCTCACGGACCATCCCCCTGGCCACCATGAATGCCTGCTCTGCCTGGAAGAATTACAAGTGACAGCTTCATAGCAGCTTTACAAATAAATACCTGCAATATATTACCAATACATCGTTAATACAATACCGATACATATCAAATCCACTCACCGCTGTAACCTTGGTTTGGGCATCCCGAACCTCATTAAGACCCACAAACTCCTCATACCTGTCCCACCAGTAGTTGATTGTTGCTGTAGCCGTTTTCAAAGACTTGTGACCCCATTGTTTTCCTATGTCACAAATAAGCCCTACAGTAGCATGTACCCGTTCCTTTACGACTATAAAACTGCTTGTATTATGTGGTGGGGTGGGGTTAGAGTGGGGAGAAGATGGATTTGGGGTACTATATGTTCTGACAACGGCATGCCCTCTGATAACACCATGAAATCGGGAACGGTACAGGCAACATGCCCCATGACTCCACAGGGGGATTGGAGCCCCTCTGCACCTCATTGAGCAGCTAAACGTGTGTTGGCTCACAGTGTTTAGAGAAGTACAGAAGTGACCAATAGCATCAACTTGTAAGATGATAAAAATTGTCCGAAATGAAATAAGTTCATGATGACGGACACAAAGAAATTATTCAAATATGATCTTAAAAATAGTTCTTAATTCAACTTTTTTAGCTAGCTGACTAAAATCGCAACACCTGAATGCAGAGAAGAACAATTCTGTCGATGCCAACCAATAGTGATCATATGAGCGTACCTTAACTTTGGAAGTATGTCAAATTGTGGAAAATAGGAATATGACAGATTGTTTCTCAGTAGTCATGATAATAAGGCTTTGAAAATGTAGATGGTGGCGTAATTGATAATGGTCAGGCAACTGCAAAATATTCTGTATCCGGTTCAAAGTTGAATTAGGACCTCGCAGTGAAAGAAATATTAAGCAATTAATAAGAATCAAGGATTTTTTAGTCCTTTGTCAAAATATGCTAACTGCATTATATAAAAAAAAGGGAAAAAAGTTTGTTAACGCTTATAACGCAGACTGGTAGGAAAGGAAACGTTGCCGCCATTAACCACGTCATTATCCACCGCCAATCACCTGCTAGAAACGAGGAACCCAATAATTCTGAGTTGTGGGTTTGCTATCTTTCAGTCGTAACTAAATTTTTAGAAATTAGTACTATCGCTCACCGAAAATATGTCAGGCAGAGATGGTAAGCAACGTTTGGTAATCTGGCACCATTTTAGACAAAAATTAAATTTGGGTTTACATGTACTGTGCTGGTAGAGATAACCTCCCTGACCATGCTTTGGCATATTAGCATGATGACTTGCTGTGTTGTACGTTGTGGGCCCCCTAATGTTACCCCGGCCTGTTTCTTGTTTAACTTAGGAGGCAAGAAGAAACCACTTAAGGCACCCAAGAAACAGAGCAAGGAAGTCGATGATGTAAGTGAGGCTTTTCATCTGTCATGTAAACTACCACCACCAGACTCAGAGTTATCCGATGTGTTGTATGGCATTTCCAAATAAGTCTGGTCAAGTAGCATCGAGTATTGTCCCTTCATTTTCCGTTATTAACGGAACGTTAATCCTGTGTTATGCTAACAATATTTTAACGAATATTCCGATGTCCAAGATTATTTAGGTTTTTGTCAAGTAAACTCATCTCTGTGTTGTCTATTCTCTTTAGGAGGACATGGCTTTCAAACAAAAGCAGAAAGAAGATGCAAAAGCATTGGAGGCAATGAAGGCGAAAGCATCAGGAAAAGGACCACTTAGTAAGATGGCCTATGATTGTTTTGTCCAAAGTACAACCTGAACCGACCACTGACAGTATTGTTTAATTTGATTAATTTGCTCCATGACGAAAAATCTGAGATTTTTAGTATTCACTCATTTGCATGTATTCACAAACGGATTTGTGTGCCGCCTCCCACATCTCAATTAAATGATCATGTATATTTGGATGTTTTAGAGTCTAAGGAAAATGTACATTATTGCTATTATTGAACATATTTTATGTATGCCTAAATTTACCTTACGGTTTGCCTTGCCAAGCCATCATAACCTCCGACACATCCTGTGTCCTGTACAAAAACCACTCAACGGCAAAAAAAAATCCTTAAAAATTCTGCTGTACTGGTTCTTTACAGTGTAATATGTAATGTCTAACTTTGTTTATTGTATATGAATCCTAGTTTTGATAACTGTTCGAAAAATATGGCTGAGTAATGAGATAAACCTGTTTGGGTGTCTTTCCTTGTTGCTCTCCTCCAGCGGGTGGTGGGATCAAGAAATCAGGAAAGAAATGAACACTCATGTGAAGATGAAATTCTTACTGGCCACCAAGTTCCCGAGTCCATTTCAACCTAAATTGTATCTCCCTCAACTACTATCTGTTCATCGTAACTTATTTCATTGGCCATATCAAGTATTCATCAAAAAAGAAAAATTACGTCACACAATTTTATTGTGAGTTACTTTTGAGGTGTAAAGAATGTTGGAAATAAAGGTTTGTTTATACAAATTGTTGGGAAGTATATAAATGAAGCATAATGACAAAAATACAAATTATGATTGCATATCTTGCGCTCCACTAATTAGATGGAACTGTTATTGCCCTGCTCCATCTTTGACATTTTCCTTTGGAGTAACTCAATCTCAAAGTCGAGTGATGAAATATGTAGCTATCCTCTGAAGGTCATTGGAGTTCATATCAGCCTTGAAGTACGGTGGAAAGGCTGATGTTGTCAACCTAAGGAAATGTTAAGTAAAAACGTTTATACATCTGCACTGTGCTTGCCCTTCAGACTTCTATGATAGTTGTTGGATCAACACTGGAATGTACTGCGTTAGTAGGAAATCTATTTTCCAGTCCAGTACAGGGACCACAGTGTATAAAGTTGGTGATATTTTATAGCAATACACTCTTTGGGAGATTTATGTTTTTCAGAACAATGTAGAAGATTGTCAGTAAACACGAGGTTGATAAGGTGTACCGTTTATTTGCGTTGCTTTAGCTCCACCTCCACTGGGTAGTGGTCACTTATTGTGAGTGCCTGAAAAATTGTGGGAGGTTATTTTAGATTTTTTTTTCTAAAATGCTGTTTTGGATCTCATATCCAAGTGAAAGTATTACTTGATGCTATGTAAGTGACATTTCAAATTGTGATTTGTGCAGCCAATCACACAGACACACCTAAGCCTTTCATACAGTCACTCATCTCCAGAAAGGCATAATTTATTTGTAAAAAGACTCAGTCACTAGCTTGTTAGCTGTCAGCTAAGTCTGTGCTTACCTGTTCAACTGTCAGTTTATACTCTTTTTGGAAGTTGAATGGTTTTGCAGAGTTTTGAACAATGGCATCAAGCATGTCATCACCATAGATCACAATCCTACACAAGGTATAAGAGAGGTGTTGGTCATATTACATACTGTTTCTAAAGTTGGATCCTTTTCCATTGAGTTTTTGTTTCGCAAGACAGCGGAAACGTTACTTCTTTTATTGACATAGTTTTTAAATGAGACCTCTTTTGTATGTACATTTATGTTAATTGCCATTTCATTTGAAGGGAAATTAATTGGGTGTGTTGGCTTGGTAGCAGTGGGCCCGGAGCTGATGTCACCTGTCATAGGTGTAATCATTCTTTACACTGGATGTGGTGTCCACGTCATCTCCGATCAGCCAGTGGAAGTTTTTGTCAGTGCGGATACGGATCACCTTCATTTCCTTCTTGGAAACATATGCCCCATCAGCATTGAAGTCCCCCAGGATCATTATGTTCTAAAAAATAAACAAAGATCATACGTCACCTCAACAACAGATTTGTCTGAATAATTTGCTGGGGTCTTTAGACGGTTTCAATGTCTTAAAAAGGCATTTTTCAAAGACCCCTTTGGCATGCATGTCTTGGCTTTTATATTTATTGCACACCAAAATACTCACTGGAGGGAGCTGTAAAAGTAAAGGGTAATTTCATCCAAAACTAAATTCACTACTGAGTCCGGGGAAGTGAGATAAGTTTCATAATAGTTTTCTATATTCCCAAAACTGATGAGGAGCATGCTGAGAAAGCACACCCAATGACATCAGAGGGTTTATTGTTTGGATATGCGATAATCAACATGTATGTACTTTTCCAGTTTTGCATTCTGTGAAGAATCTGTACATTCACAATTGCTGTGAATGTGATTCATCCTGGGTGTTTTAGTACACTATGAATGGCCAAACTAGATTTATGCATGAA
>JAVQJS010071635.1:0-12101 GCA_036024795.1 Galaxias rostratus | reverse complement strand
GTTAGGGGGGGTGCGTTCACGACGGGTAGGGCTGTGTGATGTGTGTGCTGCTGTCAGCGGTGACGCGGGGTCGTCCGATGCTGCAGAGGGGGAGCCAGCACCAGCTGAGCCTCCGAGTTAGACTCCGCTGGGGCCGGTGTTGCGCCCCATGTAAGATTTCCCACTCGAGCAGTCTCGTGACGATACCCTCCGCTTTGCCTTTGATCGCGTGATGTCCGTTGATAGTCAACCGGTGCGCCCTGATGCAGCGCACACTCACCCATATTTTGTAATAATTCGGGATAGGTTATACAGAGTGTGTCGTGACTCTCAGACTAATGAGGAAATCACCCAATTGCTGGTGCCTAAAAGCTCTCGGGAAATGGTTTTCCAGACAGCTCATTTTAACCCCATGGCTGGGCATTTAGGGTATAACAAAACACTGAACCGGATAATGGCCCGTTTCTATCGGCCGGGCATTTGGGCCGACGTGCTTCGGTGGTGCGCGTCGTGCCCAGAATGCCAACTAGTAAATTCTCCGGCAATCCCAAAAGCGCCGTTGCACCCCCTTCCGCTAATGGAGGTCCCTTTTGAGAGAGTGGGGATGGACCTTATCGGTCTTATATGTCCAGTGACTGTCCACTGTCTAAACTATAGTGTCTTGAACCATACAAAAAAGTGTCTCATCAGCTTTTCTGCTTGTAGCCTTGCCCATCAGCGGTGCTAGCTGTGAGCGTAGCTTCTCCGTACTAAAGCTTATTAAAAAAGGGGAAAGCAAGATCATTGAACCTGGAAAATTTTGTGAAGACGCTTTGGCCTCTGTGCCCGCAACAGGCGAATCCACCTATCATAACTCATTGATGTTGGTATGTGTGGTGTAAATCTTAGACAACTTTAAAAAAAATTGTTCAAGACACCGATGCCAGGTAGGCTTAAAGGTGATTCTATTTTTTTAAACTTCTAAACATTGCGTATGCTATACTGTACACCCTTAAATATAATATAGATACAACACTATTTTAAAAGCTGCCAGCCATTGATGAAAAATAATATTTAATTGGTCCATATTTCAAATTTGACTTTGCAAACATGTAAAACAATATTTATGCAGTATTCACATGACTTGAACACAAAATAGAAATCAACGATTTAGTTATCTTTAATGTACAGTTTATTATTACCTTAGGATCTAGGGATGAAAAATTTAAGGTTTTAGTTAATAGTTGTTTTTTTATTCGTTTTTATTTAGTTTTTTAAATGTGCACCTCTAGTCGGAGTATGTGCCCCAGCATTTCTTTCAGCATGACTTTGTCTGGGAAACAGAAATGAATAGTTCATCCCGCAAATGTTTTGATAACTCGGCATAGAAATGTTTAATTCCCCATAGTTATATAGTTAGGACTTAGCAGAGTCACGTACTGTGATAATGATGTCACCTCAAAACAGTTGCAATTATGCAACTAGTAGTATTAATAAGTAGTATTTAGTAAAATCACAATATTCACATAACATTATAATGTTTTTATTTTAAATCAGGCTGTTTCATACAGCCAAATAACAATCACAGTTAAACTACAACTAACACTATATTGCAGTATAAGCTGTCTATTATATTAAACTGTTTTTTTTTTTTGTTTTTTTTTTTACTGTGAAGTGTAAAGTTATGAGCATAAGAAAATAACCCAAAACCAGCAATAATAAGTTGTGAATCAATTCAATCATGTCTGATTTCTATGCTACGCCTAGTAGTCAAGTGAAAAGTAAACTGAAGAGTCAAAAGTCAGGACAGGAAACAGAACTTAGTAGTTCACCCCTCGACTGGGTCTTCCGGTCTGTCTGAGTAATTCGTTAAGAGGAGTTATTTACACTCCCGAATGGATCTTTGGATTTGTCACAGTAAATTGTTCAAAAGATTAGTTCACCGCTTGAATGGAATTAACTATAAAAATATTCGGTGATTTCAGTTAAATTAGCCGATCTTCCCCTGACTAATGTGTATCTGCAGAGGTAGAAGAAGTGCCTCCTCTAAAACCCTAAGGTCCCATATGCTGAAGAATGGCGTGTGAACTTTCAGAAGAGGAGACTCATTGTTGGGTATTGAACATAGTGTTTAAAATTATTATTGGCTTTTCCAAGGGAAAGGCGTCTCCAGCCTTTCACTCAAATAACCTTAACATTTTCAGTTATGCTTTTAGTGGATTCTACTGAAATGTTCTGATGGAACCCACCCTTAAAAGCTGGATCTCTACACTTGTCTCCATGTAGTTTTTGATCAGAGGCCCCACTTCCCTCCAAGCTCCATTTAGGTCCTCAAGGATCTGAAAATCTTGGAAGGGTTTGTTTACCTATGAAAAAAATATGTAAAACAAGAACTGTTAAACAGCAACCGCGAGTAGGCGCTAAAGAATTTGATGGCAAACATTGGCCTTTTTGTAGATTCAAAATAAAACGTGAATAAAAGCAAAAGGAAAAACCATGGGTCCAACATAAGTACCTCTTTCATTACTTCTTGTATGGCCGGGGTGTCAGGTGTATAAAGCAGCTTTCCAATAAACAATGGTTTTAGTCCTTGCCAAACAATTCGTGACAAAGGGTTGGACTCGAGGGCCTGGATCAAGCTTTTACAGTATGGTGCTTAGGCGAGAAGATCATAAAGTTTCCATGTCAGGGTTTGCATATTTTCACAATTTCATTAGGTTGCCACAAACACAGACATCTTTATATGCTAAACTACTAATCTAATAATCAAATATCCCTAAATACATTCCGAAAAATCTGAAAAGTTTGTTTAGCTTGCATAAACGTTTGATTTTACACTGGTATTCTCTTACTGGTAGAGTTGTCACTGTCAATATCTGTGTCCTCTGTGCCGTTCTTGCCCAAGAAAGACTTGATGTCCTGGTCCTCATACCAGTTGAGTGAGGGGATTCTCTCACCACCCACTTCAGGATGGCCACATATTATTCTTGAGACAGCCTTGAAGCTGTCCCTAGGCAGCGCTGAGCTGTTCTCTGGGGACAACAACCTTAGCTCAGCACTGAGCTCAGAGAAGCTGGAGAGAGAAGATAACTGGAAGAAGAGGCGAGGGCAACAAGGATTGAGAGGGAACAGAAGTAGTAGAGGGGAATCATTGGAAAAAAATCTGATCTTCATTTATTTATTCTTCATTTACTGCCCATTGCCATGTTTGCATGGTAATACCACTAAAACATAATTGAATATAAATAATAAAAATAAGACTACAATAAACAAGCACAAATCAGGTAGGCATTCTTACCTCATCCATGAAGACAGCCAGCTCCAAGGACACAGAGGTGACAGCTTTACTAATGACTCGGAGTTCTGCAGCATTGGCTCCCAGCCAGTCCCTCTGTGTATGAGTGTGTGGGGTGAAAGTGTTAGATTCCTGGTCTTAATGGTGGCTTGATTACCCGTTCAGAAGTTACTCTTTGAAAAGTCTCTCGTTGGTTAACTTGAAGTACAGATTTTTTTAAATTGTTTCAAAAACTGTGTTTATACTCTTGTGCTTGTATTATGCATGTCTTTTTTACTAGTCTAGTAAAGTGTTTGTCTATGTGAGCAAATTTAACCTTCTGACGTGAATCTCAGAAGCATTCTTGGCAATCCATGGACTTCGATAATTTGTCTTAAAAGGTGGGGTAGGCAGTTTTGTGGAAAAGGCATAAAAACCCAACAGGTTTTGAAAATACAGCCCCCACCTGCAGCTCCTCCTATCTTAAGCCCCTCCCTCTGTAGTTTTACTGTATTTACCTCCTTATTAACCAGTGTAATTACCTCATAAAATACTGTTTAGGAACTAGGTAAATACATAATAATTAAGGGACCGGAAAGGAAAGGTTATCGTTAGGTTAAAAAAGTTTATATGCACAGCACAATACAAATAAATGTCTCTAAAGTTGCTATAGAGGACCAGTGTGATGAGATGAGAAGAGTCAAAAAGTAAAGAATGAACAATAGCTGCAGTCTCTACATTCTATCAATATATAAATGTGTATTACTGCCAAGTCAAACAATAGAATTCCCAGAAAAGGGATCTCATCTAACTTGTTCAGACAATTGTCCTTAAATTCGTCAATTAAGGTTAGAGGGAACAAACATACCTTTACAAAAGATGCTATGTAAGAAATTAATGTTACAGTAGTTTTATACCTCTCAAATAAGCAGTATATAGTTGGCTTAAACACCTTTTTGAGCTTAAGCAATGAAATAGAGCTTAGTGTTCAGGTGATGAAAGCCAGCTTTCACATCACGTTTCAGAACACCAGCCGATTGTTGTCCTTCGTTTGGTAGTTGGTTGTTTAGTGCTGTGGAATATATTTCAGTGTATCAATTGAGCCAGCCTTTTCCATTTGGACCCCTGTAGGACCCTGCCATTTGTTTTAAGGAACAATAGCAACATGTACTGTATGTGCAGCCAATGAGTGAACAAAGGTCTGAAAATCACCCAAGCTTTATATACAGTATTTGTATGTTTTGTTACACGACATAAATCATCTCAGTAAAAAAATCACAAAAAACTAATAAACACTTCTTAAAATTTCGGTTTTAAAAGGCGGTTGCTAACAAGTGGCTAAATTAAACTTCAGACGCAAAAGGGTAATCATGTACAATCAGGAAGTTGTAAACTCAATGGTGGTAAAGTTAAAGTCATTGGACCTGTAGTTCATTTATAGCTTAGCGTATTACCTCTGGTGATTGCATATACACTTAAAAAAATTTAAGCATGATACAAAGTTTAAATGTTTATTTTATGCTATATGATATATCAAAAATTCGACTTTTTTGATGTAATGTTTGAACGTTCATCTGCAAATCCAACGTTAAGGACAAAACCCAAAATCACACGTGACCGAGCAGCCAGTTGATCTCTCAAGGGGGCGGCGTCAAACGTTTGACCCCGCCCATGACTCTGCGCTGTACTTCGGTGAGGGGCACTTGGGTTTACCGTCAGGAGCAGGGGGCTCCTGACAGAGCGGCTAGGCAAGTTTACCTGCAACAGGAGGATACCACAAATGCTAGTCAGGTTCAACAGCAGGACGTAGATCCTAAGCATGTCAAATTTAGAGGGAGGGCCCTTCAGCGAAGACTAATCTAGCAATAGGGCAGGGACGCAATGTTCAACTCAGTCAATTCAATCCAATACCGTATGCAAGGTCGTGGATGACTAAATGGACATGCTGCCAGAGACAACCACAGTAAAACACGGAAGAGGGAAGAGAAAGATCAGGACACAAGTTATGTTGGACAGCTAGGTAAGCACAGTTTTTTTTTTCTAATGGGCAGTTATTTCAACTGTATCAGGCTGCCGCATCAATCTTAAATGATCCAGGAAAGTGTGTATTTGTTTTATTAAATGTTTGTAACTGTGTGTATATTGTCTTACTATATTTTAGATATGTTAATAAATTAATTGCTGAACGCAAGAGATGCAAGTCCCACTGTGTAATGCTTGTGTTGATATGGAAATTTGACTGGATTTTGTGCATGGAAACCTAAAAGAAATTGGAATTGTTGCCATAACATTGATTGCTTCCATTGCAACCACAATTGATAGCATTGTAACGACTTCGCCAGAGTTGATTAGGCACATAACACTGGCAGCTGCATGCTTCATTGACATTAACTTGACTTTTTTAAATAAAAAGGTTCTGCAAGAACTGCATGCAGCTTATAATAATGTTGAGTGTGTCTTTTTTATCTTTAAAAGCCACATCACATATTCCCACTTTGAATGGTGTTTTGCGTGGCTTTTTCTTTGACAAAGATTTTGCTATTTTGATGGCTGGGCCATTTTGTTAAGAGAATCAGCGCTGCCCAAAATTATTGTGATTGGTTTAGAGAAAATGATTTTCCCCCTTTTTTTAGAAACTCCTTGCTAGGTGCCAGACCTTTCTCTAGCGCTAGCACAGCACAATACATTGTGACATTGCTGGATAATGGAGCTATTAACAGTAAGTCAAGTGGTTGTGTCCACACTGTTGATAACAGAGTAAAGTGAACAGTGCTGGCTATTTCCCAAACCTATCGACGGTCTACTCACCGTAAAGAACTTGGTGAAATCGAGCTGGGACAGGAATAACCACTCAGCTTCTTGCAGAGTGTCTACTGGTAGCACACACAGCTGGGACTGAAGTTCCTCCATTGAGTCCTCGCTTCCACCAGCCTCCACGGTCAGGAACCGGCTCAGGACGCTAGAGTTACACACTATGTCATTTAGCAACATCCCATCGCCAAATAGAGAAACCTAAAGAGAGGACAGAGAAGATTAACTGCAGACCCCACTTTGTTATTTAAATGGAGGGATCAGTAATTTGTATAACATATTCCAGTCCCTGTTTGGAACCAACACCTAAGTAGCGTACCGGAATCAATTTTATAATAGTTTAATAAAAAAAAACCTGCATCTTGATAGGACTTAGGCAATGGCAGTTAATAAACAACAAAAGCGATAAACTAGGCTCTATTAAATTTTAATTTACTAAAAAAAGTTCATTGGTGATCTAATTGTGTGCTTTGAGTGTCATGATGAAGTGCTTAAAACTAAATAAAATGCATTATTATTATTATTGTTGTTTATTATTCAATTGCATGGTCTTCTATGGGCCTGGGCTGTATTGGAAACCCAGTGAATTTGACCAAGCTGCAGCATATATATTTGCTATGTCCATCTGTCTTATCAAGCTATATCGAGGAAACATTTTTTTAAATTCACAAAAAACACTCATTCTCAAACACTCAAAATCAGACATTTTGCATAATAGCGGTGATGGCTTCAAACACATAACCAAGCTTGGCAATGTAGTCATAATTGAGTTCACACTGCATTTCTCCAAGTAAGTATTAGTGCGTTAACGCTAATTTCTTTTAACTCAATAGTGCAATTTGTTTTACTGCCACACAGCAGCGTTGGATAAGCCCTCATGTGGCAGTAGGTGGGAATCTTCTTGCTATCATGACCATGAGTTTCTTCTTGTGTAACCTCATTCACACATTGTTAGACTCATCATTGCAACCTCCTTTTACTGAGGATTCTATGGTCGTTCCTACCAAATTTGACCTTTTTTCTTTCTTCCTGAAGTTTTTGTTCCTTTAAAAAATAAAAATCAAACCCTGTAATAATTGCTTCATAAGCCGGCCTTTGCCATGAAGCTAAAAATGTAGCTAAGGTGTTTCCAATGTTGATCCTTGAGATGTTTCTACAGCTTCAAGAGTACACCTGTGGTAAATTCAGTTGATTGGACATGATATGGAAAGGCACACATCCGTCTGTATAAGGTCCCCGGTTGACAGTGCATGTCAGAGCACAAACCGAGCATGAAGTCAGAGGAATTATCTGTAGACCTTCAAGATGGGATTGTCTCGAGGCACAAATCTGGTACAGAGCAATTTCTGCTGCTTTTGAAGGTGAATGTTAAGGTCATTCAGGAATTATACCAAGTAATATTACATTTAGTTACCAAGCAAATATATCAGACAGTTCTGAGTTTGAGATGTGACGTATTGAAGGCCCCAATGGGTGCAGACATTTTTGGTCAGAATGACAACTCATATTGATAGGTTGTCCTCTAGGACACTTAAAGTTACTTTAGAGGCCAATCATATCATATATATAATGCTCCTTCAGGAGACAAAAACCTTTACTTAATTTAGGAACGTCCAATACAATTTTAACACATGAAATTACTGAACAAAACACATAAGGAAATGGGAACTTCAATTGCCTGTCATAAGGCACAGGTCAAAACTAGAAATGCATTTCCAGAGAAAATGTGACTGTGACTTTGTTCCTACCATCATCGACCGGGTGGCGTGGTAGCCAACCCCCCTATAATAACCACTGCAGCACGATATGTCCTTGTGTGTTGATAGACAAGTGCTGAACTGAACACAAGAGTAACACCAAGTTGCAACATCTGACTTCTTCCATTAATACAAATATTCTGAACTATGAGTTAAACATAGTTATCTTAAATTGTGTGGGTAGTTAGAAGAAAGAAGCAAGTGAAATATATACAAGTTTGGCTGGTCTATGTCAATTTGTTTGAGTGTCAGAACTGCAAAGTGTTGCAACCATCTCCAGTCTCCCCTATGTCCTTGTGTTAACTCAACCTTCATTTGAAAGCATCTGACAAGCACAATAAAATCAGCAGTAGTCTATTGTCTGAAGTGTTACTACTTTACTGTGGTACTGACTGTTTAACCATTTAAAAACATTTGAAATAATCAAAATACAATTTAACTTTTAAGTTGCCATATTTTCCACATAGAAAAGTTTAATTCACTGAGTATTTTATCTCTATTCATAACATTTTTTTTATTAAATGTATAACAGTACAAAGCATCGTTCATGTATCATAATAGTTCTTAGCTACAGAATAAAAAATGAAGTCCTCTTTGACACAGCAGACTGTAGGCTAAAGAGCCAAGTTCTCCATTTAGCCTTCATAAAGCAAAGCAAAATTAGATAAACCACATACATTGATAACAGACCATCCATATAGCATTTAGAAATACGTGAATGAACATCTTTCGATGAGAGGTTGGATATTTTACGTTGCTTAAACACAGAAGCCATAGTGAGACATTTAACAACATTAAGTAAATGCAACATTAATAAGAATTAATTAAAACTAATGGACTAACAGCAGACATTATACTTACATGACTATTAAATCTGTAAGCATATTACATTTGTAACATACTATTGTACAACAAAAGTTTGCCATTGTGTTAGCCTCCAGTCATAGATAACATTAACTAGAAAATAGAAGCTAGAGCAATTACATTGAGCTCATAATACTGGATGTTCCCTTTCCCATTAAAATAGTTAGAAAATTGGTTTAAATTAAACAGCATGAACAAGCTCATATCAGAAGTATCAAACAAGCATACATAATGCATAGTGCACGCTGAACATAATCATTTACAGTGATTGAACAGTAGCATGTACAACTGGTGCGACAGGCAGGTGCCAAAGATTAGTGGCCTGCCAGCCCCAGGGGCAGGATTGAGACTGAACTGTCTGGCCAGTGACTGACTTGGCAATGCCAGAAAGACAGACAAGAGTCTCTTAAAAAAACAACACAACGTAAATGCATACAAAAGCAATCTTCGGTGGAATGGCTTGTGTATACGATGTAATTTATTTTGACCCAGATTATAATCAGAATCTGTTTGAAAAGTTTATCAATCTATAATCTAAGATCAAGACCAAGATAAAGATAAAACGTACAACTGACAGCTTATATTCAATTGATATAACCTTTGATATAATGAAAGACTGTCTACAATCTCACAGGTCAGGTTTGGGGAACTGCACACAAAAAAGTGTTTATTATTTGTTTTCAATTCTATGTTCCTGACAAAAGGAAAATGGTTTCAATATTTTGTTCGGCAATGATTGAGTGGGACTTACCACTTGAAAATTAAGGTGGGACTTCAACAGCTTGTTTACAGTAGCCGATGACAAGTTGCCATTGGTCCGTAGGAAATTTGAGAATGTCTCATTGGCTTTTAAGTATTCTTTCAGAGGGAGATCTAGAAAAAAGTTTATTTTAGTTTTTAATTTTTAAAATACACACACTGAACAGCCCAATGAGCAGGAGTTTTATATTAGTGAAGCAACTACAGACTACACCAGTAATGCAGTAGGTAGTCTAATCATTTGTTTTCATTATTTTTGCTAAACCTCAGAGAATTACAGAAAATCTGACCCCACAACACTACTATAACACATCAGTTTTTTTTTCAATAATCATATTCCCAATGCAGCTAATCAAATTTTGAGACTTCGTATTAACTCAATAAAACTAGACAGACAAAAAAAATGCCACATTCCATAAAAAAGTGAGGTGCAATGAAGTGGAATGACAGGAAACTGGGATTAAATTAATAATAGTAAGGGAAGCTTTACATAAACTTCAAGCCGCTTCCTGTAGAAGAAACTAATATCTCACGAATTTATTTTGTCCCATACTTCAAATCTTTCATATTTTGAGGGCCTTGCTGGTGTATCTTAATCTCCAACCCCAATAGAATATTTTTGTGAAGAATTTAAGTCTGGTGATTGACTGGGCCATTTTCTTTCTCTGGAACAAATTATCAATCTCTTTTGCAGTTTTGGACAAATGTCCTGCTGGAAGATGCATCCAAGTTTCAACTTCATTGTCCTAGGCAACAGAACATTCTATTCAACTTCCCTTCAATAATTTGGATTATGCCAGCAACATGAGAAGAGAAAAAGCCCCATACCATGATACCACCACCAAACTTCACTCTAGGTATGATATTTTTAGTGTCATCCACAGAGCAATTGTTGCTCCAAACATGGCGCATTGCATTGTTGGCAAAAAGCAATTTTCTTTTTTGTCTCGTTTGACCACACCTTGCTGTCCCAGTACTCTACAGGCTTCTCCAAATGTTGCCTAGCAAACTTCTAGGTCTGCCCTAACCCTAACTTAATAAATGCATTGGAGATTTGAGTTCTTAAAACCATGCTAAATACTTACCTCTTCATACTGTAGAATATTGGAATACTGAACCTTTGGGCAAATATTAGTATAACCAATACATAAGCAAAGATGTATCACACTTAGAGCAAATAGAAGCGTGTAAAGGTTTATTAGGGAGCTTTAGAGATAACACTGCACCTAATGACAAAACAGTGTCATCGCAGTGTCAACCAGAGCATGAATATGGTGAGGCCAAGCTACTTGATTCTACAGTATTATGTACTGCAGTGTTGTCGAGCTACAAAGCAAACCTACATGCATAGGGGTTATCCTTGATATTCAACTGCCGACACAGAAATGCTGAGGTAGCAGCAAATAGTGGCAATTAATAGGAGTTGAAAACTTTTGTTATATCAACTAATACGAAAAGAAAAGAAAATGTGTTACGTCTGAGGTGTTTTCTTAAAATTTGTGATATTTGCTTGAGCGAATGACAATGGGTCATACAATCCAATGTTCATTTTTGTAACAAAGTAACTTGATGTTACTGTAATGTGATGTTACAAAGTATAAACTTGACTTAGTACAACTCTTTTACAGTCGTTTGCACGTCTTGATACCACATTGATCTAAATTAGTATAACCAGCGTAGTTGGAAATAGTGTCGATGTCCTGAGATAAAAGAAAACTCCATACCTGGCCATGTTTCGGGTCTCTCCCAAAGTCTCTGCATTGTCTCCATTAGATCTTGGAAGCCAAATATAGCAGTTCTGTTTGCACTGTACGAGATAATAGTCTGAGCATCCACCAGTAGGCGAGAAAGTCTGAGAAAGAAAAGAACAATGTCACAGTGACCAAAAGGTTTTAATGAATTGTGCTTTATTATATTAATTAAGTAAATGTTTGTAAGCTTAAGGGTTTGGTATTTCAAGATCACTAAATTGTAAAAAAAAACTCAAATAATAAATATTCAGGTTAAATATTAAGCTTTCACAGCTTATATGTTAAACTAAGAATGTCATGAGAACAGATACTTCAGTAACAAGGTAATGCCTAAATTCAAACTTAATTGCAATAACCACTAATTGCATATAGTGTACAGAATTTTAAGTATTTTAAATACCCACAAAACACACAAAAAGTTGTGCCTGTGTTAAATTTTTGTTTCAAATAGTCAGCAGGTAATTGTGTTGCACACGAGGATGAATTGATCAGGCACAGGATGAACTCAACCACTACCTCCACTCAATGTTTTTCAGAAAAGCAGATTGGGTCCACAGGAAAATAAAACTTACATGGACTTCTCAAAATTGCCTACTTGGCCGGGGGTCTCCCCAGGCGTGGGACTGGGAAAGCAGGGGTTATTGATGTTACAGATTATCCCTTGGATCCAAGGTAAGGTGCCTGCTGATGGGAGAGCTTTGTTTGGGAAATGACCTAAAACAATTAAACCAATCCAAGTTTATTTATTAATTATTTATTAAATTGTAGTGGCCACACATTCATATATTATATTGATTCCCAGGGATAACTATATAATTCAAGTTGTTTTTTTGAGATCTCAAGTTAACTGTCAGTTTCCCTATGAAAACAATTCATTTAATTTGGTTTACAAGAGATCTCAAATTATTCATGTCATTGAGATGTATT
>JAVQJS010071623.1:0-25000 GCA_036024795.1 Galaxias rostratus | reverse complement strand
GTTTCCTAAACAAACAGCCAGCCCTAACCCACAAGTTTAGTCATTGTCAAGGAGGGACACTAGTAAGTCCACCACCTCAAACCCGGCAGTATAAACCGGGTATAGCCAGACCTCTGTGTCCTTCCTGACAGGGCCAGGGGCGAAAGGCTACACGGCGAAGGCCACACCAGAAAACAATGAGAAGGAGAAGACGTTTCTTTAAAGGAGCGCCATTCACTTTGCCATGGTGTGTGGCCTTGGAGTAGAGCAGGAAGCGAGGGGAGGAGGGTAGGACCCTGAGGATAAGGGACGAGTGGAAAGGGGACTGGGTAAGGGGAGGTGGAGTGGCGGGTGTCGTTAGTTTCCTGAGACTCCGTGACGACTGTGTATTTACTCACTTTCTCCCGGTGGATTTTGAGGCCAGGATGAGTTTACACGTCAGCGGACGTCTCAGGCACACGGTAAGCTGACTTTGCGGTGCTCACTGAATCGATAAGTGCAAGGGGAAAACACACACACACACACACACACACACAGGGTATGTAATTCTATGTAAATCTGTCCACTCTCCGGTTGTCCTGACAAAGCCTCTTATTCCCTTTCGATGATCTGGCGCACTTGGTTTCCGTATGTCATGAACGGTGGAAGGAGGTCACACTCACAAAAACTGACAGCAGAACGAATATTAAATATTCGCTTGCACTAATTTGTATTAAGCAATAAGAAGATGATGGCTGCTGCCGGGCATGTGCGTGTGTGCGTGTATGTGTTTCAAGGCTATTCTAGGAGAATTTCAGAGGGAGACCCTGTGACTGACCCCCTCCTCCCAGGAACTGACACTGACAGGATATCACCACGCACACACAAACACACACAAGGAGAGGGTACCGTCTATATCTTTTCATCTATCTCTATCTAATACACAACCAGTGTACGCACACACGTGAAATAGGCAAACTAGCCCGCCGGCATGAGCAGCTTAGTCAAGGTATTTCAATTAGACAACATTAGATCGTGCATTAAGATACTAGTTCACAGATTAGCTGCTCAACGATCTGCGACAATCATAGCGTCCAATCGAAAAACAAACTTCCTTGCCCCAGGGGATGAATCGTTTTCTTGTTTACTTGTGTAATATCAACTAAGCAAAGCATAGACAAAGAGCTAAGCGTTCTATACAGCAGCCAAACACCTACACCTCCATGCCCACAGAGCGTGCAGATTCAACCAAAATACGGGACTCCGGAAACTAAAGGGTAACAGACGATATGTTAATTTTTGACAGACAGTTTGTGATAATCTGCTTGCCTGATTTCCTTTTTCATTTACGACTCGATCGCTGCGGTAAGCATGCGGTAGATGTAGGCAGTGTTAGTATTTAAACAAAACAAAAATAAACTCTTACCTTTAATTAATGTATGTAGCGACAATCATAGTTGCTGTGGCCCGCGGTTGGATAGCACGTCAATTATATACCATGGATAATAAAGCATGATAACCTGATTTTGTGAGGAAGCGCGTATTCGCCGATTCTGTGCAGTTCGTACTGTGCGGGAGTGACAGCTCGTGGAGAGAATGAGCAGCGCGAGGAGCCGGGAATTAGGGGGAGTTTCCTTTAACAAACCGGGGCGGGGGCATGACATTCATGGGGTCGGCTTTTGAGTAGAGAATCCAGTGCATAAATACCCGAGTCGACCTAATTTAGAATGATGAGCAAAAGTTATGACTTAGCTGACATTCTGTTGCCTGTAATTTTACATCCTCGATTACCACATGCACAATTCAAGTTATTAAGTACATCAAACGAGTATTTTTTAGATGAACACAGAAAAACACAACACGCTCAGTAAAACTTGAGACCTGTTGCCATAGAGACCGGGTAGATCCTCGTTAGTAGGTGATGAATAGTTATTCAGTGTTTTTATTGCTAAACGTGTATGCGAAACTGAAAGAAGATTTTCGTCTGATCTGCATGACATCCCACCCTAACATCAAGTGTCGAAAGCGCATTGACTTTTACACACAATGAGCCCAAGTTTCAGCTCACTTTACAGATATTTAAAGCTCATGATGAGTTTCTTGAGGACAGTGGGTAGATGGAACATCTAACTGTGACCCCTAATAAAAAAATAAAGAAGCCAAGTTTGTTAGTGGTGGGCTGGGACGAAATGCTGAAAAGAGGAATGAAGTGTGCTCACCACAGCCACCGATGATGGTGTGAGGTTACCATGCTGCTGAGTGAGGGCAGGCCCTGCTGATGGACGATGTGCTGTGCCTGTGATTTAGAGCCCCCCTTGACAAACACACGTACACACACACACACACCTAAGATCCCGCTCCAAATCCTGTTGGAATGTGGCTCCTGTAACAAAATCAACCATCACAAGGAGCCTCACATGACATATGGGATTTGTGTGGATGTGGAAGTGTGCATGTGTGTGAGTGTGTGTGTGTGTGTGTGTGTGTGTGTGTGTTGGTGCGGGGGGGATAGTACCTTGGTCTTCCCACACCAATGTATAAATAAGCACAATCACTCAATTATAAGAGTTAGTCTAGCGCTGAAGAGAAGAGTACCGGAGACCAATTATAGTAAGCACTCATTTTACTTTTTTCTCTATCTCCATCCGCTCTCCCTCTTTCTCAGCAACACAGACATACACACACAGGAAAGAGAGAGCAGCTGATTATCAGACATGAAACCCAGAGCTAAAGAGATCATGTGAAGGTGACTAAAGAGGGCTTTCATTTTGAATTTGTTGCAAGGAGCTGACAGAAAGATGGAGTGAGATAGATAGAGGGATGAAGAAAGAAGTACTCAGCCGGTGGTCATCTCCCAGCTGAAGCTGGCAGTGGCTGACAGAACATAACAGGCCGTATCACTCAGCACCTTGTACACCCTCACACACAGACACACACTCAAACGACCATTCACACGCACAAAAACACACTCGCGCACAACCCCGCAACCCCCCCTCACCAACAAGCACACACACCCGCACACACACCCGCACACACACGCCCACACAGACACAGACACATGCCAATGTGTGAGCACATCTATGCTACAAAAACACTCACGCACAAACATACCGAGACCTGGCCTGAAGGGATCCGCACCTGAATCTGAGCTCCTGCTGAAAGAGGCCCGAAATATATCGTCACACATACACAGGCAAGGACAACCAGGTCGTGAACTCACACTCACACACACACACACACACACACACACACACACACACACACACGCACACGCACACGCACAAACACCAGCACAGCTAAGCACTCAGAGAGAGAGGGAAGGAAACACAGTCGTCCTTTCTTGCCACAGTTAATAACATTACATTTGCTTGTGTGTGAGTCAATGTGTGCGTGGGTATGTGTGTGTGTGTGAGCCTACCTATATGTATCGGTTTCTTCCCTACAGGCAGACTTTACTAAAAGAGGAACCATTTTATCAGAGGGTCACATGATCCCAGCTGTCCAAACTGACCAAACCGGACAAGCCCTCTCCCCAGACACTGAGTCCTGGAACTTCCCTCAAAGCCCTCGCGCCCCCTCGGCCCCTTCAACTGTCTATACGCTCTGTTTGTCTCTGTCTCTTTAGCTCTCCATCCATCCGTCCATGTGGCTTCCCCCCTCCTTTCTCGCGGCCGTGTCCTCCCTTTTTCGCCTACTGCATTACCCAGACCTTGTCCCCATAATGACCGCGTACCACCACAGCTGCCTTTCGTCAGCGTCGCTACACAACAGCTGCAAAGGGGAGGAGCATGGGTGTCGCTGTGTTTCGAACAGCCATGACTGCAGGACGGTGAACGCTGGGGCTGCGGCTTTCACTGGAAGGCCAACAAGAAGGGAAAGAGGCAAGGGGTTTAAGGAGAAGGGGATCTAGAAGGGGAGTAACAACATCAGGATCCCATTGAAGAAAGGGGGCTCATGGGAGAGAGGCAGGGTGTTGGCTGGGTATACTGGGGGTTTCCGTGTGTTTGTGTGTGTGTGTCTGTGTGTATGCGTGCATGTGTGTGCGTGCATGTGTGTGTGTTACTGAATGGTATCCTAGATTGTGTGTGTCTCATTGTGTCTGAATGCGCTGCCTTTTAGCCACTGTTTCCACTAGAGGGCCAGACTGACAGTCCAGCAAGCGAGAGAATCCATTGGCCCTCGGTGAAACACTGGCACCCTGTCTGGCTGTACTCCCAGGTCAGAGGTCAGAGCTGAGGCATGTGGCCCTGCACATCAGTCTCTTCACTGACCCAGGAGCCCTGAACTCTGCCCTTCCTCTGTCAGACTGGGTGGCAGCCTGTGGCTACGTACTTCTTTAGAACTGGATTTTCCCCTTCTGCTTTCAGGGACCTGTTTGGATAAGGACCAGGGTGAGGGAGGACGTGGTTCCATCTCCACTACTGTCCTTTGAAAGCCCGCGGTGGACATGGCCATGAGGTGTGGGCCTGTAGTACAACATGACTCACCTGCTGGAGAGGACCAAGTCTTTCCAGAAGCAAGCACGCTGATGCTCACACTGGTTAGTCCCCGCATGACCACACATTGCTTTTTAATATGCCTACTACTAAAGTGATCAAGTCAGAGTGTGTTACAGAACACTAACTGGAAATGCAATTAAAGTGGGTCTGAGTAACTTTTCTTTCCATGAATTGCTACCACGCATTGTGTGTGTGACTGACAGCGTCTGCCTGCAGGCTGACTTCATAGTTTCCATTCCCGCAGTTATGCTTATTCCAGTGATGGGGCAAGGATTCCCGGACTAGATTTTGGGAAATACATATGTGTGTTGTCATCCTTTCATTAATATCCTTGTGTGCTGTACTCTGCTTAGGGACCTTTGTGTTTATGAGTGTGTTTGCGCTTATTACAGATATGACATGGATGTGAAACAGCTACAGTCCCATGTTGAAGTTCCTATAGCCTCTTTTCTTTTACTGATCTCCAGCAGTCAAGTCAAGGGTGTTTCCTCAGCCAACTTGTATTAGTTTTTTTGCTTTTTAAATGACATTAAAAATCATGAAACTGCCTCCCCTCCTGGCTTTCTCCAGCCTGACTCCCCCCATGCCTCCTTCCTCTTCATCTGGCGCACCCCTTATATTCCTCTACCCCCACGTCACTGTGGTTTTGGGGGGGTTCTCTTTTCCCTGAGGCCCATTCAGGGTGTGGTGCACAGTGATTATTCTTCAATCTTTATGTATTAAAAAACACAATGTAGTCTTAATGGTGAGCAGCACAATTACAAACACTCATAATTCAAAGATAGGTCGTACATGTGTCGTCTGACAGAGCGACCCGAAAGGATTCCATGCTTTGTTTGGATTGTGTTTGTCTTCCTTTTCTAATTGGTAACCCAGCCTCAGTCCCTCTGCTACTCATGGTCTGGTCTCTCTGGTTTGGTGGTCAGGACTGTAAACCTCAGGGTATGTGAGCAGCAATGACGGTCAAGGCTACAAACCTGCAGAAAGAAGTCAGATCACTGGTCCACACACACACACACACACACACACACACACACACACACACACACACACACACACTTCCATGCAGAGGGTTCCTCTGACATACAGCCACAAGTGCAGGAAAGACCAGAAGCTGTGAGCCAGACAGACTGGAAAGGAAAAGCCTGGATCTCCACTTCATGTGATTAGTTATGCTAAATGACTATGAGAGTAATTCCAGCCTGTGACACTTGAGAGGCCCCGTCTCTCTCTGGCCCCCGACACCACAGACAGTCAGACAGGAGACGCCTGGCAAGCTCAGGCGGAGGGGGTGGGGGGTGCGCGGGTGCAGAGGCAAGCGAAGACAGCAGTTTGCCAAAGGTGCGGAGTGAAGGAGGGAGGGGAGAGGGAGAGTGGCTAAATTTGGTCAGGGGGAGAAAATGAGTGTGTCTCGAATCCCGCCATCCATCTGGAGGTCATGGGTGACATCACTTACTACCCCCGCCCCCCCCCCCCCCCAACCCCCATACCTTTCTCCAGAAGATCAAAGAAGTGCGACTTCCTTTCGCCGCGTGAGTGGCCGAGGCGAAGCGCACTGCTGACTTTCTTACCCTGCTTGCTCTACTACACAAGCCTTAACTATATCAGTCAATGTAATACATGTGGAGTGATCAAACTGTTTTTGCGAATGCACATTACTAAATAATGTTGACACATTGTTTGGTCAGACATATTTTTCAACACGAATAAAGTGGGTCTAGAATGGTTGCATGGTCCGATGGAATAGACTGTGTTTTGGAAAATATTGAGAAGGGATCAGATCTTCACCAGTCCTGAAGTTTATTGGTGTGTCTACAGAGGGCTACATAGGGACATGTAAAGGCCAAGTCAAAAGTGTAACCATGGGTAAAGACGGTTGGGTAAAGGGTAAAGACATAGGAAGTCGGTCGAAAGGCAACTGTGGACTTTATTTTATTTTAATTTGAAAGAAATTAAGAAAGAAAGAAAAAAAGAAAGAAAGAAAGAAAGAAAGAAAGAAAGAAAGAAAGAAAGAAAGAAAGAAAGAAACTTAACGATTCGTCCGGAATCGTATTGTATTGTCAAGAGCTGCTTGGTTTGATTTAGTCGATAGAACGATTGCACGAACCAGCAGTTACGACGAAATGTGTCAAAAAATTTAAAATGCAGGCAAAAGCAATAAAATTGGACGCATGTCTGTGTCGGTTGATTTTAGGCCTATTGTCAGCTATTATTATTGGGCACGACAACTCTTTCATGTTGTTTTTCAGTTTGGGTGAATGCTCCTAAGGCTATACATGGCAAATATTGTTTTTATCAGGCAATATTGAAATCTTACAGTAAACTATGCTTACTGATTTTAGGCGCTGACAGTTCACAACTATTTTGGAAGGATTGGTCGGTAAATCCTCTTTTTCGGAATTAAGGCTACTGCTGTCACCTAGTGGGATTACTTGCGAACTACATATTCTTGAAAAGATACGGATTAACCCACATTTAACATACTTTCAACTGGTTAGTCTGCAGATTCTACCACTGTGTGGCTGCCACTCAACTCGTCCATATATGCAGTTGTGCTTCCATGTTCGGCACATGAGAAATACCTTTCAAGATGAAACTGACATGTTTTCTTATTCCATTGTTTTTAACAGTTGCTATTGCTTATTACGTTTATGTTCCGGTGCCTAGTGCCATCCAGGAATCATGGAAATTAATGCTACTGGACGCAGGATTCCGGTTTTCCTTGCAATTGGTAAGAAAAAACTCGAAGGCCTATCAATAATCTAATGTCAATAATCTAATTAGTTCCTAGGAGCAGTTGATAAGCACATTTCAGGGAAGTGAGATTTGCCCTGATCTAAAGCAGGTGCGTGTAGCCCCGGCATAATTCAGTTGGGTGCCTTTAACCCAATTCTGAGACATTTGTTGCGTCTACCACCACCCGCATTGACCTGGTGTGAACTAGACACTAACATTGTTTCTTTAATTTAAATATCTGCGAAGTAGAACTAAATGAACTCCTCTTGCCTGCTTATTGTCTTATTTTAAGTAAACATGCTTGCAAGAATATTTGTTCTGTTTCCCAACAAATACGGACATACTTTCTTTACAACACAAATACTATATTACTAGGAATTGAGTGTCTCAAAAACCTGTCCGCGGAATCGGTCTTCATGCATGTCAAATGAGCCTGTTTAGTGGGATTGGTGGGATTTAAAATACAATCTCTTTTTAGAAGCCATTTCGTACAGGGTATTTGTATCTGAACTGAACAAGTAAAAAGAATGAGTGATAAGAAAGGTGAACTTTGCTCTTCTTCCACTTTCACCAACTGCTGCCTTCCCCTTGGCTCCTCCTCTTGTGAAACAGAGTTGTTATGGAAGAGAAATGTGAATAGGCCTGGCGGTCATTTATTGACACAATGTCCTGGAAGGTGATGGACTAAGCCCCAATTCTCTCTGGGCTCATAGCTGGTTGTGTGGCTGATCTCCTTGCCGGTTGTGTCTGTCCAATCAAACAGTTGTGTGTGCACACCGCCTGTGAAGGGTTGAGGACAGAGGACTGTGTGATGAGTCAGTACAAAACATGGACCCCACTAGAGGACTTGGGGTGAAATTAGGAAATGTAACATTATTTAAGAGAGACGAGAGACTTACTGGTTGACAGTAGGGCCACAAACTACACAAGACAAGCAGACACACATGGGCACAGACACGCTAAACACTAGATCAACTCACTGTTCAGACACGTCATGGATAAAAGTAAGTGACTAAGAAATGGGAGCCCCCCCACCCCCCCATTCTCTCTTTCACACACAGGGTGCGTTGGTGCAATGGCTGGGCCTGGGTTGTGGTACGAGGTTGGTCCAGATCTTCATGGGAGGCGAGGTCCTTCCTGGCTCGGCCGCAGGTAATGAAGGGGTTGCACGGATCAGGGCTAGTGACACCACCTTCGACGGCATCCCTGTCCGCGTGTTCCAGCCTCCCGCTGGAGAGGAGGGCCAGTTGCACAGAGCGGTGGTGTTCCTCCACGGAGGGGGGTGGGCCTTTGGAAGCGCCAGTGAGTTTCATCTCTTAACAGGTCCTCCAAATGCTTTGGGGGAGATTTAATTGTGGATTTATACTAACTGCTGCATATTCATTGTTTGAGTCTACATTTTTCTCAATACCTCTCTTCCCTTTGTTTCCTTCTGACATCCACCTCCTCCTTTTTGCCTTTTCCACAGAACATTTGTCCTATGATACGATCGCCAGGATTATTGCAGATGAGCTGAATGCCGTAGTTGTCTCTGTTGAGTGAGTGTGACTCCAACAGTGTATTAGGGACCAGTGTCCCGTGGGCTTATAAAATGAATGCATACCCACATTTATAGATTCATGTTTTGTCATCTGAAATCATTGGTTTTGGTTAGTGCAGACGTCCTCATTCAAACAGATCAGTTGGCCAGCCGGAAGTTGTGTAAAGCAGTTTTATTGCCACACAAAGACGAGGTGTTTGTGTCCGTGTGTGTTTGTGTGTACAGATATCGTCTTTACCCGGAGGTGCATTTCCCTACCCAGTACGACGACTGTCTCTCTGCCGCCAAGTACTTCCTGTCCCCGGCGGTTTTGTCTCAGTACTCTGTGGACCCTCTGCGTGTGGCCGTGTCCGGGGACAGCGCCGGGGGAAACCTAGCTGCAGCCCTAGCCCAAGAGGTTTTCACGCACACTCACACGCCCAGTCCCAAACCTAAACTCAAACACATCAAACCACCCACAATAGCCTGCGCTAGGCATAAGTTCCAGAATTCAAACCTCAACCTTCCATGTGCATACATTCAAAGTGCATACAGAACACAGCCCTTTTACTTACCTCTCTCACTCCGTGTCTCTCTCTCTCCTTCCCTTTCTCCCTGCCTCCTCCAGATCTCCATTGATGACCGCATGAGCGTGAAGTTCAGCGCTCAGGCTTTAGTCTACCCGGCGCTACAGGCTCTAGACTTCAACACTCCGTCCTACCAAGCGAATCAAGAGGTGCCCGTCCTGTACCGGACCCTCATGGTCCAATTTTGGCTCAAGTACCTGGGAGCCGAGGCGTCTCTTATGCCCCTGATGCTGGCCAACAACCACAGCTCCCTGCCCCAGGCAGGCCTCACCCCCGAACTGATGTCCCGGGTGGACTGGACCACCCTGCTCCCACCCCGGCATAAGCAGCACTACCAACCCGTCGTGGCGGCAGCAGGGTTGCGCAGCATGGTGAAGGAGATCCCGGCGCTGTTGGATGTGCGGGCGGCCCCGCTGCTGGCCGAGCCGGAGGTTCTGGGTCGTTGCCCGCGCACGTACATTCTGACCGCCGAGTTCGACGTGTTGAGGGACGATGGCCTGATGTACGCCAAGCGCCTGCAGGACGCCGGCGTCACGGTGACTAGCGATCACTACGCAGACGGTTTCCATGGCTGCTTCAGCTTCGGGGTCGGCCCCATAGACTTTGACATAGGGAAGCGCGCGATAGCAGGATACATCCGCTGGCTGCAGGAGAACTTGTAGTGTGCTGGTGCATGCAATAGTAGTGTGTTATGTGCATGCAATTGCATGTTGGCATGAAATACTATGTACTATGAAAATGTATGTTAAAATAAGAACATATGTCATTCTGATTTTCCAGAACACTTAGAATACTCGTTTACTCTAACTAATGAAGCACTTCCTCTTTACTATTCCACTAAGAACACCTGGCATGTCCCATTTACATCCACAATTCTAGGTTTTGTCAATAAAATTTACATTTTAATTAAATCAATAAAAATGTTCATCATGTATCATCTTCAAATCATGTAATCAATAAAACTATTAAAATAGTGGGAGAATCACTAACCATCAATGTTAATATTGAAAATGTTTAAAAATACTGTTGAACTGTATTGTTGAAAGCCATTGTTTTTAGGGCCTCTTTGGTAGGGGCTTTATATGGCTTATCCTATTGTTCACTTTTCATTGTTTTGTTTATCGTTAGCTATTGTCTCTTTTGCAATTCCATATATTGTTAATGCCAAAGCCTAATTATACTGTCCAATTTCTACTGATTCATAACAAATAATTAGTATTCTGAAGTGTTGTAGATTTCTTCATTCGATGTATACCAATGTTCTTTTTTGTCATAACATTTTCTTCAACTTCTGTTTGAAATATTCTGTTGGGCTCTTCTCAGTGGATAACCTATTCATCTTTATAATAATTTATGGGAACATACTTCAGCACACACTGCGAATCCCCTCAAGGCCGGAAGAGGCATATGCACACGCCGGACCGACACCAACAGGATCCCATTTCTAGCACCCTTAAAGAACATGTATAGAATCACTGTAAAGGTCATCTGCTAAAGAAATCATAGAGGACTTGACTGAACGGGATGTTATCAATGTCGTCATTTATAATTTCCTAACCGTGATCACTAGACTTTGACATGTGAGAACGGGCATTCGTTCACTCAACTGTTTATATTCGTGCTTTGTACCTAATTACAGTTTCCAACAATCGATTCGGCACCAACAACATACGCTGGTGGTATTTCTTCAAAAGCAAACACAAAGCTCAAATCAGTTCATCAAAATGCACCTTTTACAAAACTATGAGTACATTTTCAACCAAAATGTCCAGGGTAAAGACGTCTATCGAAACTATTTACATTGGAACTTGAACCATGTTATCAGCAGATGTTATACTTTATCAAACTCTTTTATCGGACAGTTTTTATGGTCCAATGTTCAGGTTGGCAGTATGCATGCAGGTCTTTGTCTTTGCTTTCGCAACACTACTGTAACAACTCATTACTGATGATTGATTTAACTTTGCAGTAAGAATATACAAATATTAGTTTTCTAATGCACGCACTGCTACATGCAAGTAGACTAAACACAAGCAAATTGAGTAAACGTCAACATCAATTTGACAACACATGCGCAATATTTCAAAAGCATGCTGCAAATTCAGAGAACACAACAGAATACAGAAAGTCACTGCAAACAAAAAACACAACACATTACAGAAACGTGCTGCAAATACCAAAACACAAAGGACACTTAAAAGTGAAAAGGATAACACAAGAAAAAAAGAGTTTGGTGTGTTGTATGTATTTTCCAGGAGTTTTCTAAATTATTGTAGATTCAATTGATGACCGAATTGATGTATATGATTTCATTATTTGTTTGTGTTTGGTCTATTTGCATGTGTTTTCTTAAGTTGCAGTGCGTTTGGCCTCTCTGGGCCACCATAGATTAGATTTTTTTTAGATTAGATTCAACTTTATTGTCATTGTACAGAGTACACGTGCTGATACAACGAAATGCTGTTAGCATCTAACCAGAAGTGCAAAAGAAGCAGTAAAATGTATGTACATAAGTGATAAATATGTATACAATAGATAAATATGAATATGGTGATGGTAAATATAAATATGAATATTGATGTCTATAACGGTTGGAATCGTGTCCTTATTTGATCTCATATTGTGCCTAGACCCTTCACTGTGTCTACTGTTATATGCGTGATACAAGATTAACTGTGAATATGCAAGGGTTGTCTTTCAGGAATTCCTTGAAGAATGAGACTAGCTGTTCTTCGATAGAGGAACTCCATGCTTGGGAGAAGACGTTGACCTCAGACAGAACTCTCTGTACGGCGCCATCTGATTACTCTGTTGCTGTGTGTCCCCTACCCTTTAGAGCAACAGAGTGCATGTAACTAGGGACCACCCTAATGAAATAAAAAGAGAGGGTTCGATGGAATGGACTCAGAGCGGGTTGGAGATTGTAACTGCGTACATCTCCGCCGTTCTCCTCGCGAGTAAAAGATTTAACTCTTGTTGCCTCTCTTCTTTGTGTGTGTTATTAAAATGTTTTAGGTTGCTTGAACCTGACAATAACTGTAACATATTGTCTTCGGTAAACATGGTGGCTAAGTTGTTAGCACTGTTGCCTCACAGCCAGAAGGTCCTGGGGTTCAAACCCCATCTTAGCCGAATGCCTTTCTGTGTGGAGTTTGCATGTTCTCCCTGTGTTTGTGTGGGTTTCCTACCACAGTCCAAAAAAAACATGTCACGTCCTCCTACCAGTGTCCTGACCAGTCACTGACAGTTCATCTGTCCAATTCCACACACTCCTTCTTCAAAAGTAGCGGGAGACCTCAGAACGGGTTAAAAACATGGACGGTATGTGCAGCGAGTCCTTGTACCTGGTAGGTAGAGGTGGCGTCGCTGCCGACGTCGGTGCCCAGGTTGGTGAGCTTTTCCCGGAGCTTGTGGTGTGAACGGTTACGGAGGCAGTAGACCACGGTGGAAACCAGGAGCACTCCCACAATGCAGAGGATGGAGATCACCGTCAAGATGAGGAACTTGGTGGATTCAGTCTGGCTGTACTTGGTGGGGATCTGGTTGATTTTGGTCCCCTGGAAACAATCATGGGAAGAGTTAAAAAAAAAATATGAAAAGAATGTGTGAATTATCTTATTCAAACAGGAATAAACGTTTTTGTAAACGTTGGGTACGTATTCATTTTATAATAATATCCAATTGTTAAAAAAGCCTTTCAGTTATATATTGTTGTATTAAGGACTTGCGACTTAGACTGAGACCCTAAACAGTTCATTTAAGATAATTTACATTACAAGTTATTTTAATAATCATGTAACCAGATGAGACAGCAAGAGGCAGTGAATGTGAGTCTCCTTTGCTGGGACTGAGTTCAGATTTCCTTAATCACCTGAGAGGGGACTTGTTTCACTTTATCAAGGTGGTGACCTCGGAACATGCAATTCATTGCATTCATGAGGTATTTCAATAGAACAAAAGCAAAGTGGTTTTGGACGGACATAATTTTTTCCAAAAGTTTCCAAAAGATACATGAATTACCGCACCAGTAACCATCGAACACTTCTAAAAAATGGATTGTGAGACCAACATGAGACTAAACACTGAGATAAGCTATTCTGATGTATAGTTAGATGTGTAGGTGTTCAGATCATCATTTATTGCTTACGTCTGTTACCCCAGCCTCTAGGATTCTCACTTTGGCCTCCTTTTCCAATTCCAGCTTCTTTTGAACTGTCAATACAAATGAAGACTGTAAGTCACAGGGATGAACAAGGATTTTCAACAAAATCAGGGTCAGACAAAATAGAAACCACTGTTGTGTCTGTCGTCTCAAACAACTGTTCAAGTCACCAGCAGCAGAATCTAACTTCATAATCCAAGCAGTAACGAACACAAAGCAATACATTTGGACATTTGGATAAAAGCTTTGTACAAATGTAGCCAATGTTGATGGTGAGTCTTTCCAAACTCTCATCACTGCCATCTCGAATTAAACTTTTTAACGACACATTTGACAGTGATACCTCAAAAGTAATTGGAATTAAATAATAACTATCCCACAGGCTAAAACAAAGAAAGTAAAATAACAGTGATTTGAGTAAAATTTGGGTAAAGAAAAGTAGGTTTGAATTCTGGCTACACAAGCAGATGGATGCAGACACCAATATATCTATGTATTATACCAATACATGATCTTCTATCACTACAGTGCACTATTAATACACTAACACATGGTGAAAGGAGTTGGAACGGCTGGGGGTTAACGTTTTTGGTGCTTTTTGTTTCAAATCCTCCGCCACTAAATAAACGGGAGTCAATACTTCTGTGCCTGATGGATCTCCGGGTCATCATCTTAATTAACACCACAAAACTCAGAGGTATTCCGACCACGTCCACAGGGAAACTTTGTGTTATCTTTTTATAAACATCGAGGTGTCCGTTGACATGAAAGTGACAACGCTCTTACCTGCGACATCGGCCACATCTGCTGTGGTGATATTCTGAGCATTAGGGCCCACTTTGAATGTCACAGCTGGGCCCACCACTCTGTGAATAGACCCAAACAGAGCCGCGTCAGACACACTCACACATCGCAAACAGCTTGGAAATACATTTGGATCCTGTCTGAAAGGCTTGTCTAGAAAGCAGAAAGTAAAGAGCTCATCAAGGCGGAGCCCAAAGTCGCGCTCGTGATGGATTATCCCCTCAGGTAACCCCCTGTTCAAATCCACACAGCCGTCAAAGATAACCTCTGTGAGTTCAACATTGTGTCTAATAATGAGACATTCACAAGAGAGATGAGGGTGGCTAGGCTTTACAAAGAGATGTCCTGTCCGGTAGCTTTGTATTGACAGTTTTGTAACGGATCCATCGCCAGACAGATACAATGAGAACTAATGCAAACAGAAACGTTAACAAAGGATGTAGGCAAGCAAATAGAATGCAATCATAAGCCTCCAAAGGCTAGACGCAACACAGAGTCAGTAGACAGGTGTACTGGCAGGGGCAGGTACATGCAATAATGCATGCATTTTAAACTCCTCTGTAAAAAACACAGGGGCTGAGATCTAAATAGGCAGAGTCCACTGAGAGTTCACACCCATTACTAGATTGTTTTTTATGTTAAGAATGTGAAGAAGCCTATTTTCCTCCATTCAAAAGGAAGAAAATGTTTGAGAACGTATATAAAATGTGCAAACATAGAAATGGGTTTCGGATCAGTTTGCTTTCGGATAAGTAGGTTGTGATTATGCCGTTTTCTTATGTTTACTCTGTATAAGTAAAATAAAAACAATAAATTAAATAATTTCACTGAATTACGTTTCCTGCAATTTAAATGTTTGCTAATAACAGTAACTTGCTGGCAGCAGACTTCCCAACAACTATTATTATGAAAGCTTGAGCATGATTTATATTTCCCAAGATGAGTTCTCCACAGAGAGGCAGCACACTTTGTAATTCTTTATTTTTTAGTCAGGTCATGAATCAGATGAGACTTACGATAACTCCAGGAAGTCAATGAACTGGATATGAGCCATGTGAGACAGAGTCTTCATCAAGCGAAGGCCTTCGTCGGTTTGAAGAGCACTGTGGTACAGAAAAAGACAGATAAAAAAAAAGACAAATAAGTCACATGGTTAATCAACACTTCTTCAAAATATCACTGTGAATCTCTCCTCTGGGCGTGTTAAATTAAATAGTAACTAGAGATCCCAAGGAGACTTGGAGCCTCATTAGGAATTTAAAAATGCAGATATCAGGTGATACTTGAAATCATTTAGCCTCTGTACATTCTCAACACATCGGTTTGAAAGGGTTTTGAGTGAGTGACAGTTTTAAGAGCCAATCAAATGCATGCCTGCTAGATTTCAAAGATCCTAGAATAAAGGAGTAAACAATGTTTGCTTGTTGATTGGCTATCCTCAATCGTCTTCTTTTAGGTATTGTGTGGACCAAAAGATCTTTATTACAACAAATGTGTTGGTTTAAGCTGAATGTTTGCAATCTGTATCAATGTACTCAACGCTGTTTGAGTTTTCAGTTTTGTTTTTTACATAACGACTTTAAACAACTTTCAATAGCCTTAACACTAAATACATTTTGTTTAAGAAAAACTTTAAGTAGGATTATAAGGCATTAGGAAGGTATTTTCTCCCTAAATGGAACACAAATTGAAGGTGCTGCAGTGAACAGGTATTTGGCGTTATTAAACTGTTATTAAGCCCTATACTTAAACTCAAAACAAAAAAGGTTAAGGATCAAACTTTGATCTATCTATACAACAGAGCTATACTTTTACCTTGAAAACAGAATAACGTTTGTAAGATCAACACATTTTAGTTGCAGACTACGGTATTACTGTGTGAATGCATGCAATCTCATCTGGGCAGCACCGTGGCGCAGTGGTTAGCACTGTTGCCTCACAGTAAGAAGGTTTTGGGTTCCATCGTCTATGTGTTAGCCTTGCAATGGGCTGGTGATCTGTCCAGGGTGTACCCCGCCTCTCGCCCGAAGTCGGCTGGAATAGGCCCCAGCCTCCCGTGACCCTGCATAGGATAAGCGGTTCTGATAATGGATGAATGGATGGATGCAATCTCATCTAATTTAAGGCCAATTGATTTGACCGATGGGTTTGTAACCAGGGATGACTTTAGTACTAGTCACTGTTATATATATACAGACATGGGGGATGGTCTTCCTTCAGTGACAAAAAACTTCTCAGGGCAGGACTGGGAAAGTTGTATTTTTGACAGACACTCACAAGGCCAAAAAGAGCCAGCATAGACACCATAGACAACACCAAGCCCCTGAGGGCTTCAGGACCATGGACAGGACAAAGCCCCTGAGTGCTTCAGGACCATGGACAGCACCAAGCCCCTGAGTGCTTCAGGACCATGGACAGCACCGAGCCCCTGAGTGCTTCAGGACCACGGACAGCACCAAGCCCCTGAGGGCTTCAGGACCATGGACAGCACCAAGGTCCTGAGGGCTTCAGGACCATAGACAGTGCCAACCTCCTGGGGCGTTAGGACCTGGGGCAGATCTGGAGCCCCGCCCCTAAAGCCACACCAACTGAGGGCAGCCAGTGACTTGAGCTGATGAGCTGGGCAGGTATAAAGCGGAACTTGCTCACGAGACACAAAATCCACAACGCAGAATTTTTTTTATTTACTTGGTTTGACTCGCTCCAGATAAATCGAACAAGTTACACTGCAATGCTCGTCATGATAATTATTCTACTCCTGGCATGTCTTGTAGCACATGAAAAACACCACCAGGACATGTTTCCAACGATACCAAACTTGATTTTTTACCGAAGGGGGTCTTTAAATTAAATCAGTACTACACTAACTCGATAATGTGCCCTGCTTTGCCGGTGCAGTCAGTTCTAAACGGTTCGACAAATTCAAGCATTTTCAAACTTTACAACTTTATACTTTAACGGCCCACTGGTAATGAAACCTTCAACTCACTCTGTATCGGTAATGATGTAACCATAGACGTCCTGGTTGGCTTTCGTTGGATTTGCTTTGACGTCCATTTGCAGTTCCTCTCCTAGCACCTTATGCTGGGGATGTTCCAACACTACAGCAGCCGGAGGGGGAACCACCTCTTTGATCCAACCATGCACCTCTGAGACCTCTTCAACCGACTGGGTGGTGTCCTTCTTCTGCACGGTCACCTCCGCCTGAGTGGTCCGGCTACGCACGTTTTCAAAGCCCATTTTGGGACCGTCGGAGTCTTTGTCGTTCGAGGGGGTAAACGAAGTCTTGTCCAGGTAGGCCAGCAGTTTGGCAAACAGATCGTTTTTTCCCTGTAATGATGAAAAAAACACATTGAGTTGTTGTTTTTTTGTCAGAGCTTGTCTGAGTGTGTTTCATTCCCCTGGTAGACCACCATACTAATGTGCAATATATATTGATACATTTACAGCTAAACATTGTTTTTATGCTGGGCAACGACTAGACTTGGACATGTACTTATTACGTGTGCTTGTCACTTTATTTAATACTTATATGTTACTTTTTATCTGCACTCTCCACTTTTTGCTGCAGCAATGTCAATTTCTCAGTTCTGAGATAAATATAGAAATTCTGATTCTGATTCTGATTCTGATTTAAGAAAGTCAGACAGAACGTGAAAGGTAGGGGACACCTGGAGGCTCACTGGGCACGGACCAGCAGCTTACCACCGGGGTTAATCCATGCTGCACGGGCCCCCGAGTTCAACTCAGCTCACGCAGGAACTACAGGATGTCTGTTCTTTTTGTCGGTTTGTATGTATCAATCAAGGGAAGCTCAGAATTATAGTATACCTTATCACTTGACTCCGGGTGTTTGTCAGCCTCCCTTTGTTTGTCTGTCAGAAACACAACGAACAACATTAACTGACAAAACGTTTGTGTAAATACTCATCTAAAGCAACCTATTTCTCTGCTTCAAGAAAGAATCAATACAGCATTTTTTTCTAAAATGTTTGTAATTTTCTAATGAAAAGTAATGTGATTATATAAAATATTGGAATGCTTGTATTCCGTAAATAATTACATGAATTGGCTTAATACACGATAGATTATTTTTTAGGATAAATTGCTCACTGGTTCAAATACATTTATTACATTATGCATTAATGTGACATTCTGTAAATCTGCCATGGCAATGATAAAAATAATAATACATTTTTGTTAGTTTTTGGAGCCTTTCTAGACACCCAAAGCGTTTTACACAATTAGGTCACCAATTAATACCACAGAACGAACAATGGACTGACAGCTATCAAACACTACAATCAGTCTTAATAACTCTATGTCTCTGGTTGCGGGCCTATTTCACAGACTAAACTATCTCTACTACCTTGCACCACAGCCTCCACCACTGCAGAGCTCTCCTGGGGTTTCATCGGGGAGAGCTGGGGGCCACTCATCACCTCCTCCCCCCCTTGGCTTGGCTCTCCAGGTGCCGTCTTCATGTGGGAGTCTCTGGGCTCCGGGGTGACTTGGCTGTGAACCTGCTCCCTGTCGACCACTTGGAGGGCGTTAGCGATGAGGCGGTACACCTGGCCCAGGTCCTGGTGAACCGGGTGGTTCACATCGTGTTGACCCACGTTCTGACTGAACCCCCCTGAGGCATGCGGAGAATGTGGATCAGTGGATGAGCGTGAACATAATCTATAGGATTATTTAAGATAGCAAGCATCAAAACTGAAGACACTAAACAGTTTTACGAACACTAACAAAATGTAAGCGATGATTTTCCTCCCCAAAAAATTTCAGATGTATAAACAAACAGTGAGTGTACGTTACCATCCCAATGCAAGAGCTGATCCATGGAGGAGGCAGGTTGATCACGTCCTGTGTTGGGGACAATGCTCGATTTCGAAACGTCTTCCAGCGGGGGACTCTTGACGGTCTTCCTGTCAGCGGGCCGGAGGGGAGGATAGGATGGCGAGTCGTTGTCCTCAGAGGTACGTCCCCTCTGAGAGAGGACTTGACCAGAAAGAATCTGCCTCAGAGAATCCACCAGGAGATCCCCGTTGATGTCGGTACCATGACGGCTGGTTGCTGACGTTCTCTCCTGAAAAGACGGTTTGAAAGAGGAGAGGGAGGGGATGAGATGACTTTTAACATCCACTTTAGATTTGATGTCATAGCTTTCCAATAAATTACAATAGATGAACTTGAGTAGCTCATCCTTATATACTAAGGAGCATCCCCTCTTATAAAAATATTGTTATGGTATACATCGGCTTGATTGGCTTGTCTGAATCTGAATCTTTGCGTTCGTTTTGGATCATTGAGGAACACAATCAGATCTTCTTCAAATCAATTGGTCATTTAAACTAACTTCATACCTGACCACATTTTCTCAGCCCCACCCATAGAATATGGTATTATCAATAGCAAGTTATTAATAAAATATGTTAATGTTAATCAAACGTGTTAAATTCTGTGTGTTAGCTTGTGTGTCCATTGTACATTCACTGGGGCCATGTGCAGGCCTGATGTGGGAGATCCGGCAGCCCTTTTATCTAAAGCAGAGACACGTTGGAGACAGAAACTGATGAGGCGATCCTCACCTTGCTGGTAATTTTGGGGCCAACGCTGTAGAGGGATTGTGGAAGGATTCCCAAACGGTGTAAGTATCTCTGGAGATTTCTAGTGGACTCCATCTCCACAGGTTTGACCCTCCTGTCTGATGGATCCATCACATCAAAGGGCAGTCTGTTAAAGGGAGATTGAGAAACACATTTCAATACAAAGTACAGAAAGACAAACACTGTAAACCTGAAAAGACAAACATACACCAACAAAGATTAATATCTACTCAGTCCCAGCTTTAGAGAGCTCCCTTTCCTGAACTGTAATTAGATAAATATGTAATTGTTCCCATACACTGGGTCTCTGTGATTGTGGCTGGATCTCCTCTAAAGAGCAGGGGCTCAGGTTAGGTTTAGACATCGGAGGGGACATGATTCTGTAACAACTGTTTTGTGTCGGCTAATTTATTGCTGGCTAATTTATTGACAGCCAACAAACTATTTTTAACTGTAGGATACTAGTAAGGTGAAAGACTGCTTTGTACTTTAATATGTGATGCATTTAAGTAAACAGTATGTCAAGTATTTAGTTGGAGGTGGGAGGGGACACGTCTACAAGGTTCCCTGGTAACCCTTTGGTGGGGTCACTGGAGGGGATGACCCAGAGAAAGCTGTGTACTGGATTACTGGCTGGGACAATGCAGTGGCGCCTTGGCTTTGGTAGAGCCATGTCCTAAATCTGTGCCTGTGCTAAGGAGTGACCTGGTCATAGTGTTGTAGCCTGGTGCTGGTCCAGAGTCTAACAGTCTGTTTGGGATCCTCTTCATCTTGGATAGCTCCTGCGAGAGTTCCTGTTCTGTGATGTTATCCTCCAAAGTCAAACCTAAAGACACATTAAATTAATATCGCTTATTAATTAAAATATTAAAATGTAATGGATTTTTACCATAGATTTCTGACAATGTATTAACTTTGCTGTCATCACAGGGGTTAATGTTATCTTATATAGATAAATTTTTTTAATCCAGATGTACAGTAATTCTTTTTGGTGTGTTTCGGTAGGAACATGAGAGTTGGGGACAGCAATTTTCGGTGACAGTTTTAGCTAGTGTTGCCCATAACTGATTTTTTTACCTATACTTATCTCTGATATATCTCTTTGATGTACATCTATAAAATCCACATATTTAAATTGTTCAACCAAAACATTTCACTTTAAAAAGACAATGATGTGTTACACACCATTCAGTCCTTAAGGAAAACATCACTTCCTGTCTAAAGTTCCTCTCTAAAATTGCTGTCTAAAATTGCTGTACCCAACTTTCACGTTCCTTTCGAAACACACCAAAATTATTTCTATCCACCCTGCTTGTTTTTAAAAAAGGAGTGATGTTTTTCCTAGGACTGAATGGTGTGTCATTTTGCCGACTACTGTAAAGAAAATGTCCCAGGCAACGTTAGCTAAAATTGTCGCACTCAAAACAGTCAAAACAAATGGTAACGTTACGTAGTGACATGTACTAATGTGAACGTGCTGAGTAGGAAAACTATTATGTACATTTATGTTGATTAATTCACTAGCTTATTAATTCAAGTTCATTATAAAAAATAAAAAGGATTGTTGTTGTGGTAGGAATAACTGTTTTAATAACGGCTCTGCAAATAGTCTTCTAATAGACAATAAAAGCGGGCAAAGAAGGTGGTGGAGGTGATTCAAATTAGAATGATTGATGTGATGTGATAAAAAAACAAACATTTGATTGAAATAAAAGTGAAGACAGGGTCCTTAACAATCAAAGGTGGGGTATCAGACTGTTTCATCTCCTTTCCTTTCCTCGTTTCCTTCTCGGTCCACTTAGTGAAAGTTTCTGCTGTCATTCACTGATCATCCGTAACATTAAAACCACTGGCAGGTGAAGTGAATCACATCGATCATCTCGCTACAATGACACCTGTCCAAAGCTGGGATATATCAGGCAGTAAATGAACAGTCAGTCCTTGAGGGTGATGTGTTGGAAACGGGAGAAATGGGCAGGCGTAAGGATCTGAGGGACTTCGACAGGGATCACATTGGGATGGCTAGACCACTGGGTCAGAGCGTCTCCAAGCGGCAGGTCTTGTGGGGGTGTTCCTGGTGTGCAGTGGTTGGTACTAGGCTATGACAGGGATCACATTGGGATGGCTAGACCACTGGGTCAGAGCGTCTCCAAGCGGCAGGTCTTGCAGGGTGTTCCTGGTGTGCAGTGGTTGGTACTAGGCTATGACATGGGATCACATTGGGATGGCTAGACCACAGGGTCGGAGCGTCTCCAAAACTACAGGTCTTTTGTTGTGTTTCTACTCTAGCACAAATTGCTGAAAAAGTGAATGGCGGCTGTCTTAGAAAGGTGTCCGAACACACAGAGCATCGTAGCTTGCTGGAAATGAGGCTGCATAGCCGCAGCTTGACCAAGTTGCTCATAGTGACCCTGGTCCACCTCCGAAAGCACCAACAAAGGGCACCCGAGTGTCAGAGCTTGACCTCGGAGCAATGGAAAAAGGTGGCCTGGTCTGAATCACGTTTTCTTTAGGATCGTGTGAATGGCAGGGTGCGTCGATTACCTGGGGAAGAAAAGGCACCAGGATGCACCATGGGAGGAAGACAGAAGATGGCAGTGTGATGCTCTGGGTAACGTTCTGCTGGGGAACAATGTGTCCTGGCATTCACATAGATGTTACCTTGACACGTACCACCTACCTAACCATTGATTTAGACCATGTACACACTGTCATAGCAACAATATTCCCTGATGGCATTAGCATCTTTCTGACAGATAACATGCCCTGCCACACTGCAAAAATGGTTCAAGAATGGTTTGAGGAACATGACAAAGAGTTCAAGGTGTTGACTTGGTCTCCGAATTCCCGAAATCTCAGACAAAATCGTCTCACAATTGGGCTGAAATTGTGTTGTCTGATCGCGGCATTAGTCAACTGTCTAATGAATTTGCCCTAGAATGGTTTTATTAATTTCCAACACAGGGATATCTGCTTTGAAGGGGGGCATATTTTTCACCAAATAAAACTAAAATAAAGTGTCAACTCCTCAGCCAAAGGTATTAGGAAGACATTAAAACTAAACTAGGCGTGGTGAGGACATAAAAATATGGTCATGTCTGAGGAATTTAACTAAATCAGTACATTTGGAGCATATTGTCAATACTTATATCCAATATTAGACACACTGTCTCCAACTGGAGAGTTTCATAGCACGAGTGAGCAAGTGTCTTTCTATGGCAACACGTTAGAATCCAGACGAAGACATCAGATGAAGTGTGGGTTGAATGTCTCGGTAAGTTACTGTGTGTTCCATGTCAACAACGTGGGTGTTTCTGTGCGACTTCCAGTACCTCTGTTGGACATTTTTTGCAGCAAGGTTCGGAAGCGTTGCCCCATGGATGGAGACACGTTGTTCGTATAGACCTCTGTCACAGGAACTGAGTGGCACCTCCCAAATATACCATCTGGGAACAGGAAAACAGTAAAAACATTAGCAGAAAATACACTAAAGAATTGCCTGATGCCTGGGTTTGAAACTATAGCGCTTCCTATCCTAAGCCCCTTCCCACAGATGAGCACTGGACAGACATCAGATAATGTTGTTTTGTAAGTAATATATGCAATATTGTGCTTCTTGTGTAACAAAAAATAATTTGGATGAGGACATTTCAGAATATTTCAGTGCCTGTCTTAGTTTCTTCAGAGCTTACCATTAAAACAGATTTCATACTGGGTGCACAGATCACTCTGGAACAGGCAGCCTGTTGGGAGAAATCAACAATGGTAAGCTTGAATTACAAATAAAACTGTTTACTGTGTGTGTGTGTGTGTGTGTGTGTGTCTGTGTGTGTGTGTGTGTGTGTGTGTGTGTGTGTGTGTGTGTGTGTGTGTGTGTGTATGTGTGTGTGTGTGCGTGTGTGTGTGTGTGTGTATGCAATGCATTCGTAAAGTATTCACAGCGCTTCACTTTTTTCACATTTTGTTATGTTAAGGACTTTTCCCAAAATTTATTTTAAAAAAATCCTCAAGTTTCTAAATTTAATACACTATAATGAATTTCTGCAAATTTAAAAATAACTATGAAATCACAGGTACATAAGTATTCACAGTCTTTGCTCAATACTTTGTTGATGCACCTTTGGTAGAAATACAGACCAGAGTCTTTTTGAATGGATGCCACGGGCTTGGCACACCTATCTTTGGCCAGTTTCACCCATTCCTCTTTGCAGAACCTCTCAAGCTCCATCAGGACGGATGGGAAGCGTTGGTGCGCAGCCCTTTTCAGATCCCTCCACAGATCTTCAATCATATTCAAGTCTGGGCCCTGGCTGGGCCACTAAAGGACATTCACAGAGTTGTCCTAAAGCCACTCTGCTATCTTGGCTGTGTGCTTAGGATTGTTGTCCTGGGGTGAATAGTCACCCAAGTCTGAAGTCAAGAGCTCTCTGGAGCAGGTTTTCTTCCAGGATATCCCTGTTCATTGATGCAATCAACATTGGGTCGTACTGAGGAGCTCAGTGACTTTAAACATGGCACTGCCATAGGATACCTCCTTTGCCACTAGTCAGGTTGTGAAATTTAGACATCGCCAATCCTCAGTTGCGTCACTGACTACAGAGGCCCAAACTGCCTCTGGAGGCAACATCAGCACGAGAACTCTGTGCCAGGAACTTCATGTAATAGGTTTCCCACGGTCGAGCAGCTGCACACGAGACTAAGATCACTATGCACAATGTCAATCGTCTGCTGGAGTCACCGCCGCTGGACAGATGAATCACTATCTGGCTTCACTATCTGGCAGTCTGAATCACTATCTGGCTTCACTATCTGGCAGTCTGAATCACTATCTGGCTTCACTATCTGGACTGATGAATCACTATCTGGCTTCACTATCTGGACTGATGATTCACTATCTGGTTTCACTATCTGGCAGTCTGAATCACCATCTGGCTCCACTATCTGGCAGTCTGAATCACTATCTGGCAGTCTGAATCACTATCTGGCTTCACTATCTGGCAGTCTGAATCACTATCTGGCTTCACTATCTGGACTGATGATCACTATCTGGCTTCACTATCTGGCAGTCTGAATCACTATCTGGCTTCACTATCTGGCAGTCTGAATCACTATCTGGCTTCACTATC
>JAVQJS010071602.1:0-10797 GCA_036024795.1 Galaxias rostratus | reverse complement strand
CTACTGTTCAGTGTGCCTGCGACAGCTACTGTTCAGTGTGCCTGCGACAGCTACTGTTCAGTGTGCCTGCGACAGCTACTGTTCAGTGTGCCTGCGGCAGCTACTGTTCAGTGTGCCTGCGACAGCTACTGTATATATGTGGACAACAGACAGTGGGTTTGAATGCGAATGCAGAGACTCTCTCTGACCTATAACTAAGTCCCTGCCATCAACCAGGCCAGCAGACACCAACTCCTGGGAGACACCGTCTGCAGAGTCTGTGGGGGAAGAGGACAAGACGGTTTGATGTTCAATCGGGGTTTCTGACACTTGCACTTTTATATGAATGCAACAGTTGTCTGCATATGTTGTAAGATGTATGAGAACCTTTTAGAACCAGTCAATAGATGTATTATTGTGTTCCAAAAGCCAAATAAAATCAGGCTGAGGAGAACGCAAGTCCATGAATGGGGCGAGGACGGTATACAGGTAATTGATATTACTACTTCCATATTATCCAGGACAGGATTAACTCACCTCTCCCTGGCATGTATTCAAATCGGATGTCATTTAGCTCCTTCTTTAAATTTCTAAAAAACAAACAAAACAGAAATGAAAATTGCAAGGAAAATAAAAGGCACATAGCGGTAAAACACATGCAAATGAAGTCATTCAAAACATACATATGAAAGAGGAGCAAATATCAGGCCATATTGCAAACCAAATTAACTTTTTTTGTGAACGCAACATTTAAACAGCTACTCATCATTCTCCTCAATAGTTTTATATTCGTTTGTGTATTTTTGTTCAGGTTTAACAACATGACTGCCCTCTACAGGCATTTTTCTAAACTACAAACAAAACAAATGATTCAGCTGTATCTGCAGGAGCTTGTGGTAGCTGTGAGAGGTGTGTGAACGGCGAGCAGAGAAACTCACCTCAGTCTCAATACCAAACTAATAGGAGACTTCATGGCAGAACTTGCAGCGGCCGGGACCTATACAGCACGAGAAAAACGGACTGTATTCTCAGAAAAGAGTGAAAGGTGAAAAGCCTTTACAATTTGAGGTGTATATGTATATACACATGCACCATTAACGCTAATGGTGGATTATCACTTAAATCTTTTTTTTTCATAAAGTGTGGAGGTCATTTGGGGGTCTGACCTGGGTGGTAGTGGCAGCAGCAGCAGGAGCAGCAGCAGGAGCAGCAACAAGAGGAGGAAGGCCTGGTGTGGGTGCCGCAATCTGGGCGGCAGACTGAACGTTGGCTGGGACAGGCTGCACTGGAGCTGCAGCCTGATGTAGTTCTGCCTGGCCAGGGGCCAAGGGCTGGAGGTGACTACCTGAAGACTCGGTTGTCTGGAAATCAACAGATGAGCATACACCATCTTAGCTCTGAAGTTAGTTGTGACATTAATGCTGAGTGGAAAATCGAAGGTAAAACCTACCTCTGAATTCTCTGATCCGTCCTTTACTCTTGGTGACTGCATAAAACAGACAGATAGGAGATTACAATCTGACCAGAAAGCAAACTGGATATGTTGTGGAAGCAAACATACTTCAGACACATTCACAACCCCTGCCACCCCCCCCTCCCCACCACACACAAACACGCACACACGCACACACGTCCGGAAGGCGCACTCGTTTACTGGGCTCACTTATCCGACCATCGTAACACGTTACAAATTATTTATGTAGACACCTAGAGTTACATTAATTGACGTTTTAGAGTTTCTGTCATAAAGATCAAGTTATCTTTCAACGGCTGATAACTGTGGTGTAAACGAGAGCCTGAAAGACATTGAAGCAATGAGACTATACAGAAATAGTGTGGTACGCGAGCTTCCATTTACCCAACAACTACAGCAACGTTTATTGAGTTAGCGACCAAGCCAAAAGGTTAAGATGCGTTTTATGATTGATAAAATACCGAACATCAATTTTGATCGAATAGCAAAATAAGGTGGCCTTGGCATAAGTTAGTGCTCTTTTGACAATCATTCCACAGGGTTGATAAGTACTGGATTGTATTGATTAAGGGGTTGATTTTGCCAGTAGAAAAAAAATTATAATATGCAAATAGAAATGTTAATACAGATGGCTTCCAGGAAAGTAAACTCCCAATAATGCTTGGTGTTGAATGCTCTTTCATGATGAACTTACAGTTCAGTGTGTGAAAGGACACTCTTAATAGGGAACAAAAAGACCCAATATTCTTTGAAAACAACACTTTGAGGTATATAACGGAGTTACCCACAAAACGTGCTTACTTGCTTGGCCAAATTTATACTGAAACATGTGCTACAATTGCTGATAATTTTGTGTCACAAGTGTCTTTGTTAATTTAGACTCATAAGTAGAAATTGATTCTGGGCAAGGATATAGTCAAATGTGTACCGCTACTCCACGGTCTTTAGTATATCAGCTGAAATGTAATGAAGTACAGCGTTCACTGGCCTTCCATCACCGTGCGCTTGTGATCTGGCAGTGAAGTTACAAAACAAGTCCAGACCAAACTCTAAAAAGGAGAGCTATACAATTCTGGGGGGTAGAAACTTTAAGATGTGATCGTTTTAAATTCTCACTAAACCACAAAACGTTTTGTGACAGGGTGTTAATTTCTGTTTCTCACTTCCTGCCTCCACCCCAACCGCATCTCCTTATAAGGCATTTCCTACTCTTGCTGTCTCAAAGGCTGTGAGTGGCTGCTAGAGGGAGTCATTCCTTGTTAGGGGAGAGCCATCTGTATTGCGGGGGAGAAATGACAACCCTGGACGGGGGGCGCTCGAGCGGCAGGGAGAAGCGGACTTGTCGCTTGGGCACAGGCTTGTGCTGCTGATCCTTCTCCGGCAAACATAAAACACACACACACACACACACACACACACACACAGTGGGAAAGGTGCACAGACAGACCGACATGCTATGGACATGAGCGCTCACAGATAAACACTGGGTAATGCACTACTAACACACTGCACTTTAAACCAAACAGAATTGTGTATCGCCATGAACGTGCATCTCGCCCGTTGAGACCCTCTCACCCGTAGAGCTGCGACGGCAGCCTTCCCTTCTTCACTCTCTTCATCTAGCTCATCGTCACTCCACTCCCACTCCCCGTCCTCCGTCTTGTGAAGCCGACCGCTAGAGCCGGGCACCCGACGTACCTAAACGCACACGCACACACCAAAGTAAAGAACAGAATATCGTCATTTATAACAATAGAAACCTTTTAAAGTCAAGTCAAGTGTGCTGTTACATCCAGGGACACGTCAGGTTCCTCACCCTTTTTGACCTCTCTGTTATTGTGGGTGCCCTCTGTAGTAACCTCTCCTGTAAATACTCATTGTTCTGTGGTACAACAGGAGGAAAACACAAAGCCCATTCATGAACACTTTCCACCCGAGGATTTTCTTAGCAGGTTTAGTTTACCAAGGGTATTAAATACCTATTGAGACCACAGCTAATTTCTGCTTCTCCCGTTTTAATAACATGTCTGGCGACTAAAGGTGCCACCTGGTGGTTACATAATGTATTGTGGTTTTAAACTCTAAGCAGGGTGATTTGCGACAAACCTAGCAGGATTTCGAATGTGTAAAGTGCTGGAGTGGCGATGTAGTTGTTCTACTTGACAGAGTATCACTCAGCCGGAAAGCAGCTGCTAGGCAGCTTATACGGGCGTTGTTACCAACAGCGCCAGCATTGCCTGTAACAGGTTGGATAGCAGGACACACTCCCCAGCATAATGTGGGCATGGTCAAGTTGGCCCAAAACCCAACATTTATACATTTATACAAAAGGATTAAAAGGAAATTATTAAGTGTGACGTATTTTGGAATGTAGGCCTAAATCAGGTGAACACTATGCAAACAGACCACTTTAAATTGACACTCAAATCACCCATGCTGATTGTAATAACTTTTGCCTGCACAGAGATAGGCCATTTATTCCTTACCCAACCACACAACTACTAATCCTCTGTGGCATGGTATCTAAACTCAATCTCTTACCTTGGCTTTCTGGTAAAATTTATGCTTTAACAGCTCTGACGACGTTGGCCTGAAACACACAAGTATAGGAGTACTACTACCATGCCACAATGACAGGAGCACTACCACCATGTCGCAATGAGAAAGGGCAGGTGACTCCATTCGGTGTTTTTTATCTCTGAATCCATGCATGGTGATGCATGGAAGTGCAGTACGAAGAGTGGGTGCGTGTTGTTTTTTCAAATGGCCACCTTTTCTCTGGGTCCTTCTGTAGACACAGGGAGATCATCTTTCTGAAGGATTTGCCGTATTTCTTCACCATCTCCTTATCTGTGATGCCTGTTTCCAAGCATGGGGGGTCGTTCTGCAGGGTCAACATCAGCACCTGCAACAAACACTTATTATCTGGGGCACATCTCAAAGAAGACAAGTATACCTGCCATTTTGCTGTTACACTGGCTTCTGACTAGTTGTGGTGCCAAATTGTGATAACGACTGGGTCAAGATTGTCTCCAAAACAACAAGTCTAGTGGGGTGTTCCCAGTATGCTGTATTTACTGTATGTGTATACGTGTAGTTATAGCCTGAGCTGAAGGTATTTTGGGGGGAGCTACTGAGAGTTGTCCCCATGCACACCTTCATGGGGGGGTATTTGTGGTAAGGCGCGGCCCCTGAGGCCAACTCAATGGCCGTGATCCCAAAGCTCCAGATGTCGGCCTTGAAGTCGTAACCCTTCACCTGAAGAAAAAGAAACCCTCCTCAGCCATCATCGATCACCACAGCATTAGGGAGGCACTGAGATAAGTGTTTAGAAGAGGCAAAGACACAATCTAAGCAGGTTTTAAAATGTCATTGATTTTGAATTGAAGCGGTGCCTGACCTTGCATGGTCACAGTGCTAAAGCGTTCTTTCCCTTCTACATATGGATAACCAATACTTTTTAAATCTACTATATTTCTAGTGGACCTTCCCCTAAAGTTCTCTATTTTTCAGAGCAAGGCGAGACAGTGTGGTTGTGCTATTTCCCAGGTTACCACCTTATTTTGTTTAGTGAACACCCACCTGCTCCATGACCTCTGGCGCCATCCAACATGGCGTTCCTACAAAGGTTTTCCGCACTTTATTTCGGGTGATGTCACCACCTGTGGCTAGGAAGGAACTGACACCAAAGTCTGCAGCCGCGGTAAAAGAGAAACACATCATTCAGAAGAAACATATCACACAATTTTAATTGAATGAAAATGATTGTGTTATAGAGAGTGTCTAATCTACTGCAATGTCTGCAGATATGACATATCTGTCTATTTAACTGCACAAAGCTCAAATCTCAAATACCGGCAATCTGAACAGAGCCGTCCTCCCCCAATAGGATGTTTCCAGCCTTCAGGTCCCTGTCGGAGAAAGAGGTGCACTTGAGAATTCCATGAATAGAAAGCTAGTTTCAGAGATCAGGGTTTGTAAACTGTAACATACAGTATATTCACAGAAATGCACAACAATGGCTACTTTCACTGTTTCTGACAGCCCACCCCCTCACCACATAGATTCAAGAGTGTGTTGAAATGCACTGCCAGTACTTTAATTCGCTGGGGCTTAGAACACAAAGCTTTTCCACGGCAGTGTGTTTTTATCCGTGCCTTATTAACGCCGTGCGCATTCCCTAGACAATTTGCTCATCACTGCTCAGACTCCCTGGGTGTTGACAGGAGGATTCTGCTGGGAGCGGAGTCGGAGAGCCCGCCGGTAGGAACACATTCAGACACACAAGCTCACATAGTCTCAGTCTCACACACACACAGGGAAAATGAACACTGCCACCTCGTTGGCCAGACAGAAAGAGAGAGAGGGAGGGAGAGAGAGAGAGAAACGGAGAGCGTTGCCATAGCGACAGACTGGCTGCCCATGCCTGGCAAAGGGGGTCATCTGAAACGAGCAAAATGAATGCGAGGGCAGAAGCAGAATCTAGTGTCTCAACACACAGTGGGCACTAGACTCTGAAGCCTGGCTCGAGTTTTGACCTCTTTAACCCCCGTCGACTCACAACCGTACCTCAACTCATTCTTAGGATGCATGAGGCTGCATTTTACAGGACACCCAACTGTTTTGCAGAGTTACAAGGAGATTGGTTTATTTGCTAATCTTTCTAAAAGTAGGAGCAGGGAAGGATTCCACAATAACAGTTCAAGTATGATCCAGCAGAGGGTGTCTGCGTGACAAATCTGGGGATTGAAGATCACCTATAAGGAAACACGTGGCTCTCAAAGAACTCAACATATAAATAGACTGGCATAGGGATGTCTGAGGTGGCCGGCATAGAGATCACATAAAAAAAGAGACAGAATAGAGAGAACAACGCTATCTTCATGCAAAGGGGAATTCTAGCACATCACATCACATTCTTTTAGCGGACTCTTTTATTCAAAGCACCTTACAAATATTTCACTCACAAAAACATAATGGTAAAACATGCAAATCTGGTAGAGAACGTAAGTGCAACCCAGACCTAATCATCTAGATAAGAGCTAAGCAAGTGCTATTTGAGTTATCAGGAAAGTTTACATAACCTTCATAAACTAACAAAACTAACACTTTTTTTAAATGAGGTATAAAAATGGGAGTGCGATTTACATGGTTTATCAAGTAGAAGTACTTGGTAGACGCAATTTCATATTCAAGAGCCGAAGTGCAGTTGAAACAAGTCCTCCAAGTTTCGGCGGAAAGTGAACAAAGATGTTGCAGTCCTAATGTTCGTGGGGCCATCACTCCACCACTGAGGGACAAAGACAGAGAAAAATCTTGAACGAGGTGCCAGGCTGTCCCTTCGGCGGAGAGAGGGGGCAACAAGTCGACTTCATTGGCAGATCGCAGTGGTTGGGGCGGGTGTAAAGAAAGTATAAGCATCGACTGTAGGTAAGAGGGTGCAGATACAGTCCTCCCCCAATAGGCTCGGACAAGTGACTTGAATTTGATGCATGCTGCAACCGGTAGCCAGTGCAGTGTGTAAAGTAGAGGAGTAGTGTGAGAGAACTTAGAGGACTTTGAAGACCAGCTGCATTCTGGGTGAGCTGAAGGGGTTTGATGGCGCTTGCAGTCTGCCCAGCAAAGACGGAGTTGCAGTAGTCCTGGCGAGAAATTACAAGGGCCTGGACAACGAGCTGCGCAGCCCCTGCTGTAAGAAAGGGATGTATCCTTCTGATGTTGTAGAGAACAGGGACGTGTTACTGCCACAAAGTAAGCTGAGACGGACAATTAGTCGTCCAGGGTGGCCCCAGGGCTCTTTGCCATGTTAGAGGAGGAGACCACAGTGTTATCGACGGGCATCGTTACTTGGAACGGGCTGGACCACCTGGTGATTAAAATAACATCTATTTTGTTAGGGTTAAGCTTCAAGTGGTGAGGTGCCATCCATGCAGCCAGGCATGCCGATTTACGTCGCACCACTTGTGTGTCAGAGGGAGGGACGGAGAACATTAGTTGAGTGTCACACGTAGCAGTGGTGTGTGACTGAGCCCAATGACTTTGTATAAAGAGAGAAAAAGAGAGGGCCTAGGACTGAGCCCTGAGGGACCCTGGAAGAGATGCTGCACTGTTTTGAGATCAACCCTCTGCAGATACACACACGCACGCACGCACGCGCACACAGACGTGCACACTAGCAAGCAAACACCAGAACGTCCTAATTATGGAGCACATGCTTTGAAATGATTGGATGGAAAACATTCCCTGGGTAGGAAAGCATGAATGATAATTGTTTGCACATTGCAGGAGCAGGGGGTCTTCCAGGAATTGTGCATATCAAGATTCCTGTTTTAGAGCCTTTTCCTTGGTGCTCGTATACCACCCTCTGGTTTCTATAACCAGCCTGTCAGGTTACCGGCCTGAGGTCGCAGGGTCACAGAGGGCACGTGACAGCACCGGGCGTGGAGGCCGTTGAATAAATACCACTTCTTCTACATCTTGCGGTTTCTCTGCCTTACAACATCCTCTACAGAATGCCCTTGATCTGGAGGCCTGCAAGCAGAGATTGTTACACCCGAAGAACCCAGAGGTTCAGCAGGTCAAAGGTTGCCCTTCCCTCACTTAAGATGGCCACTGTAAAGTAAAACACCAGAAAATCAATAGTTCATAGCGACAGAGGCGGGGGCGGTGGACTGAAGGAGAGGCTCACAGGGAGGACTTAGTGGTCCGGAACATAATAGGAGTCGCCCAGTGCTGAGTGATTGGAATGCCTGCTTCATCACAGCCTGTGCAGGATGACTAGGAGGACTGTCTGAATAAGGTCTACTGCTTGGACATTTTTGGGTTACGTATTCACATGGGCAAAGGTAAGCAAGATGAAAGAGTGCTGAAAGAGAAGAGAGACGGAAAGATTTTTGAAGGATAACCCTCAAGTTACAACTTGGTCTCCAAGTCACTTCTATTCCACCAGAGAGCCCAGCAAGCAGGGCTAAAAGAAAGACTAGACCAATCCATCGATTAAACCAATGATTAGTGACTTTATCTGAGTTTGTCCTTGTTGTGACTCAGTGAAACTGTAAAGTGGCAACAGGTCTGAGGGGGAAAGGTAGCCCTGAAAGAACCCTGTACAAGCCTGTCTCTCTGCCGCAGCCAGACATCTTCTGTCTGCGGGTGCCTCGTTATGCAGATCCTGGGTGGTGGGGGTTCAGCTGGAGCAGACAGAGTGCTGTTCAGTTTCCGTCACGTGGACTAAGCTCTCTCTGACAGCATCGCCTGCTGACCACTCCATGTGCCCCCTCTGTTTGAAGGGTTCCCACTGGTGAGAGCTGGTCAAAACGCGGCTGGTCCTCGCCTTTCCTCTCCCCCCGAGTCCTCATGAAGCATGCCATGGAGATAGAGCAATAGAGAGGGGTGGGGGTCGCCTCCCCACGGCGCTGCTGTGAACGGCTTTGCTGGAGAGAGGGATGCTGTAGAGGCTGGGTTTCGCTGCAGCAGTCCTCAACCAACGAGAGACAAAGGCTGCAGACAGTCATTAACATTCAGAGGAGTAGAAGAGAAAACTAGCAATCGAGAAAAAGGTCTGGAGAAAACAAAAGCAACAGACAAGAGACTTCGAGCATCCGCCCTCAGAAACACAGGGTAGATTTGAAATTCAGTTCGGCTGGCTCAATTTTCATGCAGCCTTCAGCCGTTGATAGAACATCCAGCCCAGTATACACGTAGTAGGGATCTGCAACCCTGTGTGGTGTGGCAGTTATTTACAGGCCAGTGAAAAGCCGGCCGGTAGCAGCCGGGTGGACCACGTGTCTCTCTGCTGTGGAACTATCCTACAAAGGTTGACGCTCCTCATCTGGCTCTCCTCTTACCTCTACATTCCAGAGGGTCACCTCGCGTTACATCACATCCTGGTGCCAGGCACCCCGTGCTCTGCTCTTGACCGTAAAGTGTGTCTGTAAGGTCTCGCCTTGAGGAAAGCTCCCCACGAGTCCCCACTACCACACACACATACACACACACACACACATACATACACACACACAGGCTAACACACCACCCACACACACACTCTGTTGCTCACATCTCCTTTTATCCACACCCTTTAATTCATTACTATTTTTTGTCCCTTTTTTACTTTCACATTCTCCTCCTCCTTTCCTTGGGAGCGAAGCGGAGGTGTCATTATGGCTATTACCAGGTTGTTAGAACCATACCTATACCACTGTATAGAAACTGGAAGGGCTCTCCAAAAGAGATGGGCTCACCACACAGACGAACACCCATTTGGGAACTGGGTTCTCCTCTCCAAGACAAACTACAGCAGCCCCACAAAACAAGAGAAGATGAAGAAGAGACAACGGGAGCGACACTAAAATAGCTGAAAAACGACGCAATCCTAAATATTCTTTCAACCCTGCTTCCCCAGCTACCTGAGGGATGAAGGAAGTATGTTAAGAATGTGTTGTCCCTTTCAATGTCAGGGATCTTTCACAACCTGCTGTCAATGGGGAGGTGGAGAAGTTCACTCACTCGTGGTAAATGTCTCTGGTCAAGCCCAGGCCAAGGCTATAGGACTCTAATTACATTCTGCCTCGCCGTTCTGGACGGCTTATCATGTGACAGTTCTCACTCCCTCCCACAACTTCTCCATGCGCCCTCCCTCCTCCTCCCCCCTCGTCCGTTACCCCTTAGGCTCCTGCTCATATGACGCCACTTGTACAACAGGCTTCGACCTGCACGTCCACAGAGCGACAAACGCACACCAGTAGCCCACATGGAGCCACATCGCCACAGACATTGATCAAGTGATCGTGCTGTCCTACCACACCGTGAGCCAAGGAGCATAGCTCGCTTCCTTTGGGCGGCACGTCAGCTAGCCACATGCCCACCCCCCTCCTCAAGCATATACCTGTAGCTGACGTCAAAGGCAGGTTATCCTCACGGGCGCGTTCATGCTCAAGTGCGATCTGCCTAGGGAAGGAGACAGCCTAACATCCCCGCTGGCACGGTGCTCAAAGCACTCGCCAGTAGTGACCCGGCTTAAAGGTCATGCATTATTAAGACACACTGCCACTGTGTTAAGTTCAACATGAAGGGTTTAAACTTGATAGGCGAGTCCATGTTGTTGACTAGGACCAATTTAGGTTTTGCGAGAAGGGGACTGGTCTTAAAACTGGAGTGACACGTAGATCTTTCCCAAAGGCGTGTAAATATCTTCTTGGAGCAGTCAACTATTGTAATGAATCTGGACGCTTCACACAGATATCATTATTCTGACTTGACCTTCACAAGTGCTTTTCATCAAAGATTGTATTTGATTGCACTGTTTGCAAAACGACATAATACATATGCACAAATATGGTGTCATA
>JAVQJS010071601.1:5000-10000 GCA_036024795.1 Galaxias rostratus | reverse complement strand
AGTCTGGCCGTTTGGCTCAGTGAGCAATTTGGAAAGGGAAGGCGAAGACGCCTTCTTTCATGACTATAGTGGGGACCATGATGGGCCACAGCTGAGAGTCACGCTGTTGTTTGATAATGGAAGCCTTGGAGTAGGTCAGACGAAAACTGTTTCCGCTTTGAACTTTCACAGAGGTCAAAGGGAAGGCTCCTGTGACAACACGTCACCGGGGGTCAAACCCAAACTTGACCTGTCTCCCGTGGCCGTGCCCCGCGTTGCAGTGGCAACGTGCAAGCCCAGCCAGCGACCAGCAGATGGCGCCACCGCCGTGAAAATAGAGACAGAGAGGAGAAATTCTTCTGAAGATGGTTAGAAGGTTATCAGTTTTGACACGATTCTTTACTCAATGTGTAAAATGATGGTTTTGAGTTAGATGTAACCATTTTTATCTTCCCCCACTGGTCTGTGTGTGCGTGTGCGTGTGTGCATGTGGGCGCGCATGTGTGTTTGCATGTTGGGTTAAACAGAGATCCTGATGGAACGTAACAGACATCTGAAAGGATGGAACGGAAGGCACTTTGTAGGTGACTTATTAACAGCTGCTGATGTCAATGCAAACCATGGAAAAATACTGAAACTGTGCACGTGCGTTTTGTAAATCCTGGCACACCATCTGGAAAATGTGATGATGTCACTTCCTTTCATAGGAATCCTACAAGCCTCTGTCGGTGGCTGCTCCTATTGCTGTGTGGAAGAAGGACTACAGCGCCACGCGAGGGAACAATGGAGACAAGAGGTGAGAGTTCATAGGTCAATGTCAGGTCAAGAAAAAGCGACCTAGTAGGTTAAACTTTAGTTGCATCAACCAAACAGTTCACCTCTTTACCGTCTCCTCTTAACCCTCCTTGTTCTTTGAGTTACCCAGAATCCCTAGCGTGGAGGAGTCGGAACATCCCTCCTCCATTCCTTCCTCCATTCCGGGGCATCTCCTGGTCCTCCCGGTGAATGGTCCCTCCTCTCCCTCTCACTCCTCCTCTTCCCCCTACCCCTCGGCTTCCTCTTCCAACGCCGGATCACTGAAGAGCAGGAGACACACGATCCATGCTCCCATGCCCTGCCGGCCCCAACCCATCAAGGGAGGACCCCTCTCCTTCCCCTGGTCCTTCCCGGCCAGCGTGGAGCCCACCGACTGGGTCAGCTTGGCTGAGGGCCTGTCGGATGGCCACACCAACTCTAAGCTCAACCTCCCCCGCTTCCCCACTCTGGTCCAGAACCACCAGGCCCTGCACGCCCGCCAGATTGCCCATGGAAGGAGGCCCGGGCATGGGTACGGCGCGCCAAAACACAGCCCACCAGCGCCACATCCACAGCCTCCTCCACCCCCTCCTCCACCTCCGTATCAAGGTTCTTCCGTCAAACAGGAAAAGGTGTTTGGAGAGACAGACAGTCCTCTGGACCTATCGGATCGCGGGAGGTCCAAAGCCAACCAATCATCACAGGACAACAACTCGTCCACCAGTGCTGGGGAGGGAGCTTTAGACGGAGGCGCAACAACGGACTCCGTCCTCCAGATAACCTCTGGTTCACCGTCCCCCTCTTCCTCCCCTCCAGGGTCCCCCTCCTCTTCCTTCCCCAGGTCTACTCAGGACAGAGGGGTGCTGGGTGACAGCCAGGTAGGTCTCCTTCAGACACACGGTCAGCCAGCACAGCTCGTTTGTGTGTGTAGGTGTGTAGGAGTGTAGGAGTCGAGAAGGCAAGCGCAGGGAGGTGTATTTACCAGTTGGTCTGTGAACCGTTGAACTGGGTTCTTAGGACATTAAGCGCAATACAACACTTACTGCAAAATATAATATTTTACAATTGTCATTTATACATTTTGTCTGTTTGAGTCTATACAATACACGGTCTATGTGTATAGTGTGTGTGTGTGTGTGTGTGTGTGTGTGTGTGTGTGTGTGTGTTTGTGTTTATGTGTTTTTGTGTGTTTGTGTGTGTGTGTGTGTGTGTGTGTGTTTGTGTTTGTGTATGTGTGTGTGTGTGCGTGCGTTTGTGTGTGTGTTCGTGTTTTTTAATTGTACTTTGGCAGAGATAAACGTTTTGATGTTACCGGATGTTGTAAACACAGCATCAGCGTTACCTACGCTGCTACGCGAGCAAAGACCCCGATTGACACAAGCTAAAGTTAGCGAGCGAGCAAACCTAATTTGGAGATAGTTTTGTCCTCTGTCCTCATGAAACACAAGCACGGCTATGATAACAAAGTTTGACAGTACTGGCAACCGGAAACAGGGACATTTGTGAAGAGTGAAAAATAGGGTGGGTAGGGTGGGGCATTTTAGGTCTTCAAGTTTGTTCAACTTACTGTGTAAAAGGTTTTCCTAGAATACCATATTTCTTTCTAGTGCATTCCAGTGACACCAAGGCTACAAAGTGTGTGTCCTTGTATGTGCTTTTGTGTGTGTGTGTGTGTGTGTGTGTGTGTGTGTGTGTGTGTGCGTGTGTGTGTGTGTGTGTGTGTGATGAACACTGTGCTCCTCTCTGTATCATTGTGTGTTTCATGTAGACAGCAGACATATGGGCACAGTAGGCCACAAAACCTGGCATGGAGCCCAAACGTAACGGCAGCAACCCTCAACCTACAGTACGAAGCAGCATCACACAATAACAGTATATTATAACAACTCTGTGTGGCCAGTCACCATCGTTGATAATGGTGACGAAAAGGTTTCACCCATTGTTTCAACCCCCCCCCAAAAAAATACCCCATCTTCTTTGAACATGGCTTAAAAAGGTTTCAAAGATCAACCATATAATGGCGGTAAACGGATTTGCCAACGGGCATGCATGAAGCCAAGGCAGAGGGGAGATGACGTAATGAAACACTGAAGACTCTTCAAACATTCATGGTGTCCCCGTGTCTAACAAACCCCTCGCTGACGTGTCCACACCAAGCGGAGGATGCCGCTTGAGGAAGGGCCGGCTGCCCTATCCGCAGACCTCTCCCCTCGGCGCAGTGAAGGACGCGCCAGCCTCCTCCTCCTCTGGTTTTAAATAATAGATTCCGCATCGGCTGCTTCTGTCTGCCGGTTACGCAAAACGCCATTGAATTATTTGTTTGTGAGCGGATCGTGGGAACACTTTAATGTTGAAACACGGGGTAAATTATAGATGTCGTCATTGTTTCTTGGACAGGTTTGTGCCGGTATCGGGGGGGGGGGGTACGACCCCTCGATGCAACACAGCAGCTGGCCTAGGGTCAGAGGGGTCACAAAGGGGTCACGTAGGGGTCAGAGGTTGCTGCACCTGGGATGTGAGTTTAATCAGGGGAGGGTGCGAACGTCAAACTTGCGTCATGCCGTCCGCCGTGAGCAACAATGTATTTCCAATAAAGGCAGACACGCGAGCTGACATCCACACGTCGTGAGCGGTCCCCGTCCGTGTTGTCAGCCCTCGCCTCTTTACCGCTTCCCTCGAGGCGGCTCCTTTTAAGAATAACAGTGGCGCGTTCTCCAAGCTGCCACTCGCACCTCCAGAGTGTGAGACCTGTTTGATTGTCCCTTTCTGCGCGTTGCTTCATGCAGGGACGTCGTCTGTGTTCATGACCGCGCTGGTCGGGTCGCAATGGTTCCGCTGAATGGCAGACACTCGTCCCGTATCCGGGATCGGAGACCCGGGATTCTGACGCACGCTCACGACGTAACGGACTGGCCCCGGGGAATCCCATTCCCACCGAAGGATAAAAGATAAAGATTTATGAAGTATGACTACAACGATCGTCGACTTTACACTTTTTACATCCAGAGAATCATCAGTGACCTGTTAGTTGAGCCACGGGCTGTGACCCCGTGAGCTGCGCTACGTTGCTTCGGCCACTAGTCCACCTGAACAAACTGTGCACGGGACATCGACCCCTCGACGTGCACGACGAGGGACACGCTAACGCAGACCACGGCGAGTGAAGACCCCAGTGCACTGGATCCAACAGACGAGGTCTCCGAGCCACGAACCGTGCACGGCCATGTTCCGATCCATCCCCCCCCCCGCTCACGGCCGCGTCTTCTAGGCCGCTGGCCCTCCGGAGACTTGCGGCATTTCTCTCTCGGCAATCCATAGCGTCGCCTAGCAACGGCCCCGTCTGTCGGCGGGCCGACGATGGAGTCGCTGTCGGCGACGGTGGAGAAGCAGGGAGTCCCAGAAGTCCTCATCGCCAACACAACAAAGGCACCTGGATTTTATGAAAGGGGTGGGGGGGGGGGGGGGTGCCAGGGGAGGAGTCATTGTAAGGGCCGTGGAGTTGACTTGGCTGTATCTCTGCACTCGGCGTGTCCAGGGCACGGAAACCATCAGACCCGTTGACGGCACATCCGGCTCACACACACCGTTCCGTTTCTTCACAATCTCATTGTCTCATTTCCCCCTGGACACGTTGCAGAAGTTGCAAGGTCAATTTAGCTATTATTTAAACATCTCTCTTTTTTTTTTTACCCGTGCATCGATGTTTTTATGTTGTATTTCTTTTTCCGCCCTATGTCTGTTAGTTAACAACAAGGCGACCACACCTTCGACGAAAGACAAGTTACTTTGAAAAGGACAGAAACAAGCACATTGAAACGACCACGTCGTTCTGACACCACCCGCGAAACCAGACAACAGGAAAAGCCGGGCCGGAACGCAGTCCACCCCGGCTTCGTCCTGAAAAGAACTGATTGCGTCCGTGCACGCGCACCTCGCCACGGAAACAGCCCACATTCAAAGCCAAACAAAACAACTTCACATGATTATGTTTCATCTTTCTTATGCCTGCAATGATTGGACGCTCTACACTCGGGAGCTCGAGCCACAGAGATCGTCGGCTTATCCGGGAGTTATGCACGGCGGGAGGGGATTGGTGCGACAGGGCGGCCATTGTGTGCCTGTTGTCTTTGCCGCAGCCTCCATTTTGTGGCGCGGTGGCGAGATGGCTTATCAAAGGGATCTTTACTTTGTTCCCGTTGTTGTTTACGGTGGCCTCAGCCCCGCTG
>JAVQJS010071578.1:0-13721 GCA_036024795.1 Galaxias rostratus | reverse complement strand
TGTTACCACCACCCCCCCCCCCCCCTCCCCATCATTCTCTCTGGCTGTAAATGTAGTCCTGCAGGGCGGGGAGGAGGGAGTGACCCGTTGACCCCCCCCCCCCCCTCTTCTTCCCCGCTAATAAAATCTTTCACAACCACACATGCGTTTTATTGCCAAAGATTCAATTCTGCCTCCTCGTTCCCTCCACGGAGCGAACCAAAATGGAAAAGGGGGAGAGATTTCATCGTGGTCGTGGAACATTTGCTTTTGATTAAATCCTTTTTCTTTTTTCTTTTACTTTTTACAGCGTTGTAAAAGCGTCGACGGCAGCGCCTCAGCCGTGGCTCCAAAGAACACACGCTGGAGCGTTAAGTGGAAGGGGGCAGGGGAAGGTGAAGGCTCAGGGAGGGTGTCCGTGTGTGTGTGGGGAACGAATGATAGAACACCAAGAGGGGGGGGGGGGGGTCAGAGACGAGTGTGCCTGTGTCTCTCCCTGACTCGTCGTGTAACAGGATTAGCCGACTCCATCTAAAATCAATCTGACAGTCCGGCTAGCCAGCTGCCAAAATATTTCACATAGCACATTCATCTGGCTTTGAACCTCAAACAAGAGCTCTGCTCCTCAAATCCAATACTTTTTTATACACATAGGCGGCTACCAACAATGCTTTACCAGGACCTATAAAATATCAATTTATTAAATTATGTATGATATTAGCTACAGCATTTATAATACATTTGAAATTAGCTGCCAGAGTTCTAGAATACAATGTTATAGACCTGTCACATCGTAAGGAAATGCTGCTATGCAACACCTTAACCCACGTTAGCTTCCTTGAACCCACCCCTCAGGAGGTAAAGATTTATAATACTGGAATAGATATCAGGCTCTAATCCATAGCATTCGAATCCTTGCCTAATGTGCCTGCTGTCCCAAATGTCCCCTGATCAACTGAACGGACATTTGAATGCATCGGATCGATCATGTCCAAGATGCAATTTTAAAGACGGTGTGCCATTGCCTCCGTCGCCGCCCTGTACACCCGACCTGAGCTACGCCCATTATGCCACATTCTGGGATGAAAATGATTATGAATGATGATGGGGTATGATTATCCTTTCATGGGCCCGGCCATGCGTTCACATCACATGGGTGGGAGGGTGGTTCAGGAAAAAAAGAGATTTCTCTCTCTCTCTCTCTCTCTCTCTCTGAGGACGGGTGCTGAATAGCTAATCACCGTTTCCTCCTCCCTCCTCCTCCTCCCTTTTGGGGTTTGCCCGGCTCATCCCGTCTCCCCAGATGCTGATAGGGGTGCCAGGGAGGCTTGGGAAAGAGGGTGGAGCCTGGGACGACAGAGAGACGGAGCACAGTAGCCTCGCTCATTATCCTAATAGGATTAGATCAATGGGTCTTACCCACATTTCTATTTGATAATGGAATCCAAGCCAAACAACACACTGTCACCAAGAATAACATTGTAATTGAAATACATCCAATGCCCATTAAAGGGATTTTTGTGACGTTAATGAAGCCCTTTCGAGTGCAAAATGTATGTAAAATGTGTAAAATATTTTGGATTTGGACCAATCTAGATAAGAGCAGGGGAGACCACGGGACCTAATTGGCTGAAAGACGAGACGGACATCTCCCTAAGCTAGTTCTGAGGCTGCACCAGGATATTGGCCTATTGTTCCCACCCCCCGGGCCCACTTTGGAACAGCGGACTTGTTGGTGGTTCAGCCTCCCACCCGAGTGTGAAACTCTGGTGGAAGATCTGGAGAGTATATCCCTGCATTCACATACGCGCACGCACACACACACGCACACGCGCACACCCACCCACACACACACACACACACACACACACACACACACACACACACACACACACACACACACACACACATACACAGTCTGTTGATGTTGGATAATATAATGGCCTTCTGGGGGGGGAACTCTCCTTCAGCAGAGGACTGCAGGGGCCTGGGGAACCCTACATCAACCAGCCCCCTAACAGCCCTGTGTGTGAGTGTGTGTGTGTGTGTGTGTGTGTGTGTGTGTGAGTGTGTGTGTGTGTGTGTGTGTGTGTGTGTGTGTGTCTTTGAGTGTGTGTGTGTGTGTGTGTGTGTGTGTGTGTGTGTGTGTGCGTGCCCTGTGCAGGAGGGGCCCTAAGCCAGGCCGATGTGGTGGAAGCAGCAGAGGAGATATTGCAAAGGCTCAAAGGCCTTCTGTCTTTCTGCCACTCTCTCTCAAGCACACACACACACACCCATCACTCTTCCACTCTCTCTGTCTCTCTCGGTCCGTTTCTCTCCAATCTCTTAGTGCACAGATAGATACATGCCAGAGCACGCACGCACGCACGCACGCACACACACACAGCAACAAGAAAACTCACATCTGGAGCAGATGGGGTTGAAGGAGTAGGAGGAGTCACAGCGGAAGAAGCTGCAGACCTTCCTGGTCTGTCTGAAGGCTGATGGAGCAGAGAGGAACTTCTCACTGGTGGAGAGATGGAGGGGGGGGGGGTGACATGCAGAGGGAGAGATGAGACAGAGAGAGAGATGATAAAAGATTAAAAGATTAATTTATTTAATTGCATTACAGGTCAGGACATTGTACAAAGGTCTTCTTTTCAACAGTATTTTGGGAATATTTGTCTATCCTAGAGATACCTCCCCCCCTCAAAAGAGACGGAGGAATGCAGGAAATAAAAACATGGCATGAGGAATCTCTCTCTCTCTCTCTCTCTCTCTCTCTCCCTCTCTCTCTCTCTCTCTCACTCACTCACTCACTCTCTCACACACTCTCTCACTCACTCACTCACTCTCGGCTTGTACTAATATGCATCGTGATAAATCGGATTCCATTCCCGGTCAGCGGCTGATGTTAGCTGGCCAGCTCTGACCTACATTCCCACTGGAACAGCGCTCCAAAAGGAAACTCTGGCTTCCTGAGGGCTCCTCCCAGTGACACTCCATTCCACACAATCCATGCCCGGTTTTACAGTTAAGCCTGTCGCTTGTTGCCGAGCAAAATCATTTTATCTATTTATTTATTTTGTCGTTGTTGGAAAGGCCAATATTTGATCCACGGCCCAGATCTGTGAAAAAGCAAAGCTGTCACATCTCATACAGCCGGAGCGAGAAATGTCAAAGGGGAAACAATCGTGTTTTTTTTTTCCCCCGGTGGGGCTTAGCCGTCCTGAGAGAAACGGGGGAGAACATCGGGTTCAATTTGCAAATGAAGTGGCCGCTGATGCCTGTTGGCCAGTCCGTTATGCGGTCCACAAAAAAACAAACAAAAAAAAAACAGGCGTGATTTAAAAGCCGAGAAATCGGAGAGCATGCAGCGGGATGTTTGTCATCAGCCCAGCTGCCTTGCCCGATTTGTGGGAACTGTGTATTTTTCCGGGGAGACTGTCAGGCTTATGATGAATGATCCGAGTGTCGTGTTGTGCACTCAAGTAGTGCACGCTGAGTACAGCGACACGAGCACACAAGCATGCGCACGGCAGATGTGCATGAAACGATATAGACTAAAGACAAATTCATGGGGTTCTAGTCTCGTGGCAGTGTTTGATAGATGAAACACGTTTGGATTTCCGTCATTCTTCCCCTCCCACATTACGATTCCTGACACATCACGGGTCATGAAAAGGGATCTCAATTCTGAATAAGCTTTCCACGCCGTGCCAGTTCGCTGGACCCAATGCAGCAGAGTCACTGAGGCATGCTACTTTACTGGGACCTGCAGGTCACACTGAGATAGCCTCGGTTAGCATTGGCCCAGAGAACCGCTGAGGAGTGGGCTCCAAGAATCACGACCAGCAGGACGGACCGTGTCGACCCGGGGGTGTCCTTTTACGACCCGTCCAACCAAAGCCCGGCAGAAATAGGAGCGGGGGTTGTTTATGCTGTCGCCCCTGACGATGGGCTGGTCACGGCTCGGCCATTTCTATTGGAGGACCCGGGGCTTCCTGGATCGTCCTAGTCTCACCGCACACGGGCGGGGATGAGCTCCTTTATTGTCCGCGGGGGAACAACGACAATAGCGTCCCACAGTGGCACTGGCATGAAACAGTATCTACCTGAAACCCCCTTCTTCTGTGTGTGCGGGTGTGTGCGTGTGAGTGTGTCAGTGTGTGTGTGCATGCTTGCTTGCGATGCATGGCTGACCATCCAGAATACACAACGTGTTCATCCTTCTCCGGCCGTGACCTAGCTTAAAGAAACAAAACAAAATGAAAACCACCCCTCCGTCTGCCCTCGTGTTCTTCATTAGCGTGACATACTGCCACCGCACACACCCGTGGAAGGGATCGAGGACGATCAAAACATGCTTCCAAAATGTCACCACACCTATGTTCAAGTGTCAGCTAGGCCTGCGCTCCTGTTCACCTTCCCTCATCACATACGTGATGCTCGGTGGCCGGGAGTAGCTGCTTTGACCCGCGGAAGGGCATGCTGCCGCTCCAGGCCTCCGACCTGGATGAGGACAACGGCCAACACAATGCTGTCGACTATCAGCCGTTTCATCGGTCCACCAAAGTTTCTCTTTTCGGAAAAGCGAAACTGAATCCATGTTTGTGCGCGAGCGCTCCGCCAGGAGGGGGCATTGTTGTCTTCAACGAACAAGCAATCACACCTTGTCTAGGTATGTGATACCAAGGGCACACACGCTTTAACTCGGTGTAGCACTTAGCAGTGGTTAGCCAATTACATAAGCCTCTGCTGCTTAGCGCCTGTGAGTTTCTTTTTTGGAGAAATGAAAACGGCCCCGGAAAGGTTGGCATTCCGCGGGGATGAATTTCGACTCCCATGGTCAAGAACATTCTGCTGCTGCTTATCGATGCCATGATGGGTTATTGCTACGCCTTATGTGGGTGTGTGGGTGGTATGATTAGGATTGTATACTTAGAAGAACAGCATCACAGGGAGTTTCTCCATTTAGACAGAGACTTGTGGCAGCCATTACGTTTTAACTGAACAATTTAAAATCAAATAAACTACCCCCCCTCCCACACACACACACACACAATTGTAATACTTCACCCACTCTGGGACTTTGTACTCTATGCATACACCAATTGAAAGTTGAAACGCTTGACTATTGTCAATAAAGTTCTCAATGAGAATTCAACCGGATTCTCCTCTCCGCTACTGTAAGGCCACTGCAGTTTAACCTTTCATGAATTGATAAGCTGTTCCTGTTTGTAGTTCACCAAATATTTGCGCATATTTGCGCATGCATTTGACTCCCGGTGTGGCCACAGAGCGTCTTTAAAGCCCTCGTACACTGCTGTCCAAGCCCAGACCTCTCTGGTCTATGGCTGTTAGTTGGTGTGTATGTGCATTATCTTTCCTTACGTCTGAAAGACACCTATGTGTCTGGCTGTGGGGACAAAGGTCCTGGCCACATCCCTTCCTCCCGACCTGACAGTGTGCATGGCGGCGTTCACCTCTGCCTACAGCCTGGTGGCGTGGCTGTGGGACTGACCTGAGGTTCCTCTCCACCTCCCTGCTCTCGTACTTGTCTCCTTGGTTGAGGAGCTTCAGCAGGCCCTTTTCAAACGACTCGATGCACTGCTCCTTGGGAAGCTGGGAGAAGGCGAGAGAAAGACCCGGAAGGACGGGTCGGTAACACATCTTACAATAGAATGTTATCGTATTCTTCAAAAAAAATGATTCATTTTCTTCACACCGTAAATACACAATTTTCATAACATTCTACATTTTGCAAGTCGTTTCCAATTCGCTACTTTATGGTGTGTGCACGGTGTCGAATGAGGTCGGCTCACCTTCAGCAGGAAGTTCTCCAGTTCTAGGTGAGTTTTAGTCACATTTCTCGACGAGGAGTCGGACCACATGACCTGCAACAGACACGGGAGCACACTTTCAACTTCACGTCACCCACTGCCAGAACACGATGTATGTACCCACACGCGCGCGCGCGTGCGTGCGTGCGTGCGTGCGTGTGTGTGTGGGTAATAAACCTTATCTACGACAGTGGTGAGGGGTACAGCAGTCATATCAAGGCACCAATGGTGAGAACCTTTGGGTGTGTGAATCAGACCCAGTTTAAATAAGACGAGCCAATATATCTATATGGACAAAGGGCACTTCCTACACGACACGTGTGGACGAACCACTCTCGGATAAGGCTATTCACACACGGCCCTGCATGGAAGGGGAATGTTGGGAAGTGAAGTTCGACCTGGCAGTCATTACCTTATAGATTATGCAGAGATTTGAATCAGAGCTATTCGGAAGAAACTGCGGAGACCCAATTAAATGCAATGCATTTTCTGTCGACCGGCAGCCCTTCCGAGATGTTTATCTCGATGTCAATCCTGAATTCCGATGCGAGGCGCCATGATCTACTAATACCAAAGTCTGCCATGAGAACAGTGTTTAGAGGGAACATATTGGGCCTAATCAAAGCACTGCTCATGGACAGGCAGAACAGAATCACCAGGAGCCTTGCCAACAGCAGAGACGCTAAGAAAACTCCTTTGTCTGCTCCGCTGAGAGAAACACGTTGGTTTCCAGCCGAACCGCTACGGAAAAATATGCCTTGTTTATGTTTGTTTGGTCCCACTGTGTTTGAGCGTCTCTTTCCCAACCTAATGACTTGGCCCAGCCTTGTTGTGCTGTTCTTGGGCTGGATTCAAGCGCAAGTTTCAATTCCCAGATATGCATTCCCTTTCATGCACCCTGAGCCACCCAATAATATCCTTTAAAGATTAGCGCAAGTGTAGAGATTTTTTAGGGGGGATCCTATGAATCGCCTACACCAAGGACAGTCTGAAGGGAGCAGACTTCATGGAATGGAACCCATCCAGAGATTGGCCGAGCCTCAGACAAGTTCAACAGTCCTGCAACAGGAAGTACAGTGACCGATGAGGTCACACAAATAAGGCAAACGGCACAAAACGGCCGTTCTCCTACAGAAAGCAGAAAGGATGAATCGCTCACCATCGCTCAGGAGACGGGTGGGTTGCAGGTATGGCAGAACACAAAAATGTTCTTATTCAAATGACCAAGAAATGAGATGGCAGAGGAAAAGAGAGAGAGACAGAGAGGAAAAGAGCGCGAGCAAGAGAGAGAGAGAGAGGGGGGGGGGGGAAAGAGAGGAGAGAGAGAGAGAGAGAGCGAGAGACATTCAGACAGCAGTAATGTTAACAGTACCATGGAGACGGGGGAGGGCAGCGTGGCGTAGTTACGGCGCTGCAGTCCAAGCAGAGCAGATGGAGAGTGGGAGTGACTCACTGTGGTGGTCTGGCTCCACATCCACTCTTCACAGTCAAGCAAGCCCACACACACACACGCACTCCCTCCGTTATTTTATATTTGTACTCCAACCTCAGTACACTAGCACACCAACCGTCTCTAGGTGGGGCAGGAGGCGACTCATCAGTTCTCAAAATGCACCTAGAGAACGTTGAGTATCGGGGCAGATATGGGAATGGTGGCTGAACTTGGCCTCAACTTCACGGCGCAGGCTGATATTCCTCCTGTCACCAGGACTTATGGAGCGGGTGCAGCATGGGCCGTTATGTTTGTCGGGGGCAGCACTGGATCAGAGCAGCTGCACTGCCTCTAGCAGTGTGACAGGGCCTCACGGACACCGCCTCTCGCCCGATGGGGTTAAGGCTTGTTGGCGGCCCAGAGGCTGCGGTGTCTGTGGAGGCAGAGCTTTGCTGGACACGGGCCGGCCAGCATTAAGGAAACCGGTCGGTTGGGGTAAGGCAAACAGTTTTTTGTCTCGCTGCAGCTGGAAGCACGGGGTGACGCCTTTTTATTCGACAACGGCAGTCAAGCGGGCGTGGCGGGGTTTGAAGCCCGCAACGCACCTTGGCACAGACAACCTGGCTCGCTGCTGATTGAGGAGCCACCATTCTGTAACTGCCTCACCACCGCCAAAGAGACTTTGTCCTCGGACGACCCACGAATGCCTACGGGCGGCGAGCCCACGTGAAGCTCGGCCGTCTAACGAACCGGACATCCTCGGAGGAGCTTGGGACAGATGGCGAGCTCAACGTCGTCAGGGCCGCTGAGGAGAGCGAGGGGAGCGGCCTGCGTGCCTCTGGCACGGCCCCTAAGAAGGCTCACGGAGGACCGGCATCTCCTTGACCAGTGGGACGGTGAACCACGGTGTGATTGGCTCAGGCCGCTCACCAACAGGCAGCTGGTGGTGCCTGTACAAGCCGCCGGTTGAAACACGGAGGGCAGTGGGAGATTGTGCATGGGGCCATGGCAACGGACATACACGTAGTGCACGCTGATCCTAGCAGAGCAGTGTGGGTGGGGGGGTGTCATAGTCCTTTCGAGGCGACAGAACACCTTTTTGTGCTTTGCAGCCGGCCAGACGGTCTTTTCCCATCTTTCAAAATATCAGTTACGGGACCCAGGGAGAGTTTACTCATGGACCTGTTTGTTCATGGACCCAAGTGTAGTGCAGAGAAGAAGGCAGCACTAGTAATGATCAACTATCTGCCGGGGGTAGCCAAGTCGGTCATATAACTTATTGATAACTGTTTATAGATGTTTGCTGGAGCTCAAAGTTCTTAATTTTTCTGCCTTTTCTTTGGTTTGTCACTTTGTCCCTCCCTTTAACTGAATGTACTTTTGCTGTGTTCTTCTGGGTTCCCAAGTGACTTTGTGTGTTCTTTATAAGACCATTTGTACGAATGTTGTGACTAACTACTCGTGGCTAAAAGGATGGACCTGCAGCAGCGTGCAGTGAAGTGCTTCTGAATATTTATCTCTTCCTTTCTTTTCTATGGCAATTGTTATTCTGACAAATGTCTCTCATGTCCCTTTGCCTTCCTTCTCTGATGTCAAATCTCCTCTATGTCTTTGTTGCTAAATGGCAAACGCTTGCACTCCTCCAAAATGTTAATTCTTTCCTTACATCAACGGCCTCTCACTTTGCCACTTCAATCCTCCCTTCAGCTATGGTAGAATTTTAGCATACCCCAATCCCTCGGCTAGCTAACAGCCAGTCAGCGAGCGGCTGCTGTACATGCCAGCCAGATCGAATAATCACCTCATTAAAACCGATAACTTTAGCTCGCTAGTCAGGGTGAGTGGGGACCAGAGCAGCCGCTATGGGCTAGTAAGCATCAGACTGCTAGGGAGATATTTGCCTATTCTGAGGTAAAAAAAGTCAAACGTGCATTTCGCCTGGTTATAGTCAGACGAGTGTAGATTCGATGGTCGAGCAGTTTACACATTTACCTGTCGATATCTTTATATGCACAGATAGTAAATAAAGTACACACACAGACACAGAGACACAAACACACAAAGCTTTTTCCTTCTTTAGGCAGAAGAGACACGCACACTCACATATTCGGTATATATTACAATATTACCGTGGTTAATGGTTTACTTCCATGTCTGGTAAAATTGACACATTTGGACAAACTGCTGAAAACCAGAAGCACGCTGGCTGTTCAACACGCGCTCACAAACGCACACACACACATGCTGCAAACGCTGTCTAAATGGTGTTATTGTACTTCCACCAAGCCAACAATGACAACTGCAATTGAAAACGCCCGCTGCTGGCCACACGCTTGGGTGCGCCCACACACACACACACACACACACACATAGGAAAGGAGTGTGAGAGAACAAATAAACGAAGGAAGCGAGCCAAGCGGTCCCCCGTCCACTGCAGAGAGGAAGTGACACGCACAGGAAGTGGATCGCAGGGGGGTCAGAAAGCGATAGAAGACGTGCGGGACCAAGCGAAAAAGGGCGGGAGAAGACATGATAGGCCGCTTCTCTGAAAGCCCGCCGGTACAGCCAATCCCTGTGTCTCCCGGGGTCCGCCCTCAGTCTCCTATTGGCTCAGCCAAGCTGTCACGTTGACGAAGTCCGCCACACACCAGAGCGCTGAGGTGCGTGGGCCTGCTATTGGCCCACTGTATTTCTATAGATGGCGAATGCGTTTTACCCCTGATAGGGTGTGGCCTCGACTGTGTGAGAAAACGTGGACCCGAAGCGTCGCTTGGCCAGCCAGCGGACCTCAACCTCAGCCAACCGTCAGAAACTTGATTTTTCAAAACAAAAAATATATATGTAGTTTTCACAATGAACCCTGACAAGGTTACGAGTACGGCTTTTTGCTTGGCAAACATTAAAAAAAGCTTTGAGCGGCACAATGAACTGAAGGACAGCACACTGTTTCACAACACAATCAAAACAGCTGTGTGACACAAACCAACCCAAAAAAAACACTATTATCCCACGTACTTATTGCTCCTCAAGCGGTTGTCAACCATGTCCACAGTATGTCTTTAATTCAACAAGCAATCTTTGCCTACACGCCAATCATGGTGGTACTTGAAAAAATGAATAAAGAATGGGAGAACTGGACAACAACGTAGGTGGTGTGTAACGGTTTCTCTGGTGAGGGACTTCATCAGCTTTGTGGTCTTTGGATTATCGGACTCACCGGAGTGTGTGGGCTAAACCAACACAACACAACCCCCCTCTTCAAATCCCACCGAATCCCAAAGGATCTGTGGCGACTCTAGAACCCCCTCTCCCTCTCACCACCCCGACGGCTTCCCTCTGTTTCCACCCCCCTTCCTCACGCTCCCTTTCTTGAACCGGAGGGCAGGAAAGAGCAGTTCACCCTGTTCTTGGACGCGAGCCAGCATGGTGGGACATACGTGTGTGAGTGTCTGTGTGTGTGTGTGTGTGTGTGAGAGAGAGAGTGTGAAAGAGAGTGGGAGCCTGATTGGATGAAATGTGTGGTGACAGGGAGTTCCCATATATCAGTTCCTTGATCTGTCTGGCAAAAGGACCCTGGGAGTGTCTGCGCGTGCATGTAAGGGAAGAAAATGGGAAGTTTGTGTGTGTGTGTGTGTGTGTGTGTGTGTGTGCGTGTGTGTGTGTGAGAGAGAGTATGAAAGAGAGTGGGAGCCTGATTGGATGAAATGTGTGGTGACAGGGAGTCCCCACATATCAGTTCCTTGATCTGTCCAGAAGGACCCTGGGAGTGTGTGCGCGCACATGTTAGAGAAGAAAATGGGAAGTGTGTGTGTCTTTGTGTGTGTGTGTGTGTGTGCGTGTGAGAGAGGGGGTGGGTAGCCCCTCTTTCATACCTAAAATTATTAAATGGTGTCATAAGGGAGTACTGTAGGCTGTACAGGATGAAGCACGTGCGCCTGCGCGTGCACGCACCCACGCATGCACGCACGCACGCACGCACGCACACACACACACACACACACACACACACACAGACACACGGCAGGAAAGCCCCAGAGCCCAGAGGCTTGCACAGAGCAGAAGAATGAGAAATGCTTGGCCGTGAGTAAAACAACACAGCGGCTCGCTGCAGATTAGCGCACAAAACCTGTGAGTGTTTGGCTGCTGGGTGAGGGAATCTCCACTTCCCTCCTCTCTAAGCTCCCTACATCGCCCTCTCCTTCAACTCTCTCTCTCTCTCTCCCTCCCTCCCTCCCTCCCTCCCTCCCTCCCTCCGCACAGGTCTTTTTTCTTTCTCCTCTCCCCCCTCTCCAGACTGTGGAAACCCTGTGTCGACTCCTTTGCCCCAAAACCGCTCCTCATTTCCTCTCCCTCTTCTAAACTCGTGTTCCCCCTCATTTACTTCTCATAGCCCGCTGTGTGTTCTGGTCTGACCCCTGACCCCGCTCGCCAGATTACCTCCGAGCCCTCTGTCCCCTTTCCCTCCTCCACTCCTGGTTTACGCGTTGCTTTTCGTTTGATACGTACAATGTGACCATCGGTCCCTCGTCACACAACCCCATCTCTGTCTCTGGTGTGCTTTCAAATCCCAACCAATCGAAATGTATATTTTGTCAAGCCAGCCACGGGTGATAAGGCTGGGTGCATTAGCTTGAGCGTTAGGTTGGACAATATTTCCTCACACAGCTGCTTGGCACAGCTGCAGTGCGTATAAACATAAGCAAAGTCACGGGGCATGACAGGGACATGGCGAGGTCGACTGGAGGTCAACGATGCCTCGTTTATTCTCATCTGTGGAGCGTTTCATCAACTGAACGCCAAAACCAAAAAGAATCAATGTTGTTATGGTTGCCTACCTTGTGTTCTCAAAGATGTCTGTTAAAGATAAAAACGGACAAAAATATGTTCTAAATGCTACTGTATCAAAGAAAGGTCTCTTATAACGGACACCTTTGTACCACTTGTAACAGTGACAACATGTTCACCCGATACAACTCTTGCCCAGAGCACGGTGCAGCATTAGGTGAAACTACGTGAATATGAGTTCTATGGGCCTCCATGACTCGGCATTTTCCCTCTGGTTGTTAAATAAGTTACATGAGGGCTTACACACTAAGGCCTTGGGGGTAAAGTCTACACACCCACCCAACCAGAGACGGACAGGAGGATGAGAGAGAGAGAGAGAGAGAGAGAGAGAGAGAGAGAGAGAGAGAGAGAGAGAGAGAGAGACACGTGTAAATAGGGGGACGGGGGATTATGTATGGTGAGACACATGACAGGGTTTGATGGTCAGTTGCTCAGGGAATGACTTCACTGAGGGGTATGGATCTGACGCTCCACGTCCCAGTGCCATCCCACTACCGTGAAGCCCCTCCCTGTGCTGACTGCTATTGCTCTCTGACAGCTGCCATTCCAGGGCTGCCCTGCTCACGCATGAATGAATGCAAGTTGAAAACCAATACCGCAGGCTTCTTTAACAATGGCACAAACACACGCACGCACGCACGCACGCACGCACGCACGCACGCACACACACACACACACACACACACACACACACACAAGCACGCACGCACGCACAGAGTGGCTGTTTGAGTTGAGCGAATGAGACAAACCCGCTCGTCCCCGTTGGCCTTTGACCGAGCCTCTAGCCAGCGCTGGGCGGAAGTGGGGCGAGACAACAGGCTGTCTGTCCCTCCACACAGCAGTGCCTCCGGGCAGAGTGCTGCACAGGAGCACCGCAGACCCACTCAGTCACACAGGCACCGATAAAAGAGCCGGACCAATACCCCCACACACCCCCAAAAAAAGATTGGGTCAAGATTAAAAACAAGGAGGAGATTTACCCACCGTCGACAAACGGCTAGCGAGGTTGGCATAGAGTGTCTGGCGCTGTGAGGCAGGATGCATCCCTCCACCAGCACATTCCCGCTAAGCTCTAACAGATAGTCGGCTGTCCGAGGCGGCGGGGGGTGGGGGGGGTTGTAGGGAGGAAAAGGTAAAGGAAAGGGGGAGCAGACCGATGAAGACAGAAAGAAAGGGGATGATAGAGAGGCAATAAAGAATAGAACCTTCCCAGGAATAAAAAAAGCGCTGGCACGGCTCCCAACACAAAAAAAAACAAACATTATTCACAAGTCTGTCTATCTGTCTCAGGCACGCTTAAAGGCATTGCTATGAAGTCACTGCGTATAGCATCCGCTACACATTCTAGACGTCTAGACTCTAGAGACCATCTCTGCTCCGCACGCCAGAGGGGTGGACGAGAGAGGGAGGGCGGAGGGGAGGAAAGAGGGAGGGCGGAGGGGTGGAGAGAGGTAGGGAGGTCGGGAGGAGAGAGGGAGGGAGGTGGGGTAGAGAGAGGGGGGGCGGTGGGGAGGAGAGAGGGAGGGAGGTGGGGAGGAGAGAGGGGGGGCGGTGGGGAGGAGAGAGGGAGTGCGGACGGGACGACAGAGGGAGTCCGGAGGCGAGGAGTGATCGAGGGTGGAGGGGAGGAGTGGGGGAGGGCG
>JAVQJS010071520.1:0-11316 GCA_036024795.1 Galaxias rostratus | reverse complement strand
CCGAAAACCTCTGCCATCACTGCCACCTTTCTGACAGCGCACCCGACCCCTTTGTTTTTTCCCGCGGGTGGTGAGCCCACGGGACGGAGAAGAGAAGATGATGGTGTCCACGTTGCTTTTTCGGGCTAATAATTTTTCATGAAGGTGAAATATACATTTTAAAGAAATGCCAGTGTACACTTCATTTCTCGCTGCTGGGTTGAGGGACATGACAGCACATGTCTTAATAGCTAAACCCTTCATTTACATTTTGATCTTTTTCGGTTGAGGTACGAACAAGCATGTTCTCTGAAGTTCCGCCAATCCTACAATGATCAGCAAGCTCGCTATACAATTGCAATTTTTTTTGTTTGAACTTACTTAACCAGGAATAATTGCATTGAGATTAATCATTTCTTTCTCATCACCATGAAAGGCAGCAGCACAGTGTAAAAATAAATGATTACAAAAACATACTGGAAAAGAATGCAATAAATAACCATAAAGAAGCAGCACACTACAAGCCACGTGTCACAAATCTTCAATTCAAACAATTTCAACCCAATGATGTTCTCTCGGCCATTTATTATGGATTTAAACACAGGATAAGATATCAAATCATTCATTTTTACAAACATTGCAACTTATTCCAGTCTGAGGGTACACAATAAATAAAAGCCATTTTCCCACTCACTGTCTGCACATTGAGTACAATGTGTAAAAGTAATTAGATTTCAGAGTACTATCTGGCAATCTTCTGTGACATTAAACAACCCAGATAGGATGGGAGCAGACAATGAATGACCTTGTATGTGAAAGTGTATCTGCATTTCTGCATGCGGTTTGCCAGGGTAGGGCACCCTTCTCGGTAGAAACACAGGTAAATTTATCAGCAACAAGTCTCTTTTACATTTGAAATGAAATGCCCATCTGGGTCTTGAAATAAATACTTAATTTAAGCATTTATTCACCAAGTACTGAATATGTGGCTTAAAGTAAGATTATCATTGACCAAATGCCTAGATATTTATAAGACTTAACCCCTTTCGATGGCCTTGACCACATGAGTGACCATTTAAGGGTTGTTTCGAAACTTAATTTTTACATTTGTAAATGACATGAACTTCATTTGAGCAAGGTTATTCTGGACAACATTACAGCACCTTGCAAGTGGATGACGGATTCAGCAGGGTTTGATACACAACAATTAACTGTCCTCAGCATACAATTTTTAATAAGCATCATTCACATCTTGAGCTAACGTATTCTAGATTGTGAATAAAAGGGGGTCAAGCACAGAGCCTTGAGGAACACCCTTTTTTAGACAAAGGAACCAGTTGAGCAGAGACCATCATATTACCTACGGTTGAGCGTTTTCTATGATAAACTTACACTTTCTACGGCATTTTGGCCTTTCTCAGGTTTTAGTGAATATTACAAGGGACGTTGACAACGTGTGTCCAAATCTTACATTTGAGTTTGCACAGATATATATATACCTGACAAGCTAGATTTTTTTAGTAGTTCCCAATACTTAATTGTTGTTACAGGAGACCTACACAGTTATGTCACTGGTGTGAATTAGTTAGAAATCCGTAGAAGTATTTCATAGCTTTTATGTGAACATGTATTCACTTGAATACCATGGTCATAGTTGTCATAACAGTTTCAACTGTTGTTTGTTTGTTTGTCTGTCGGCTGTTACCTCTGAACTTGTAGTTGAAGTTTGAACTAAGGTTGTATAGTCTTATGAATCTAGACCTCACGGTTATCTTTGGAGTCTAAAGGTTTTTAACTGCAGCTAATGATTTTTGCTCAAAAACTATTTTTATTCTTCTTTCAAAATAATTAAGTGACAAATTCTTGAATCAGATAGTATTCAATTGTAGTACAGAACTAGACTGGGACCGAGGGAGCCATGTTAAATATGGAATTTGCACTTGTGCAGGTCTTATCACAGACCACACCACCTTCTCTGAATTTAAACAATAGCAGGGTTAGGAAAACTAACAGACTGACCATCCAACCAAAGTTGACCACTTCAGCAGGCTGAAGTACTGGGCAACATTTTCCCGTATGCTTTTATCTTCTGATCTTTGAGGAGGAAAAAATCTTTTATTTTTAAGATCAGCCGTTGATAATGAATGTGTTACAATTGTATTATTATGTTGCATTGATCTGGATGTGTGTATTCACACGTGATAAAGCTTTGGCACCGTGTGAGCTTATTAAGTGATTACCTTGTGAAGCATAAGTTTGGAACTTGTGGCTGTGTGTATATATATATTGTACAACAGGCTAAATTGTCAATCTGGCTTTATGGTTATAATTTTTGTAAAGGTTTTTAACCGTATTTAATAGGACAGTCATCTATTTCCATGTGGTGGCTTTACGTAAGACGTATGACTGCAAGGTCTCTCAATAATAAAATTAAGGACACATTTGTAATTTGGGACCAGAAGGGCCCATTTCCCACCATCATTGAAAAATGAAGCAATGGTATACTTTGCATTTAACCCCCTTGTCCTTTCCTATCAACCCCCTCTCACTGATCACATTGTTCTCAGCTCTAGGACCTAATAAGTGCAGGGTTTAAGTGTGAGATGTTAGTAGCTATCAACTTCTTATTGAAGCTGCAGTACTTTTACTATTGATCAGGATTAGGATGGATGGCAAAACGCATTGGTACAACGTTCGCTAGCAACAACGCATAACTTCAGAACACCCTCTATTGAGTTGATGAGTAAACTAAACTCATCTTTCTTTGTTAAAATATTTACTAATTGCTGTTTGAGTGTAAACAGTAGACTAGTTTATTGGTAAATTCATTTGCATCCTTTATGTAACGTGCAACTTGATTTCACCATCTGGTTCAATCCATGTTGATCAATGACTTAGTCAACAAGGAAAGTGAGTATCAGATCAAGGTGGTTGTATCTTAGACAGCAGAATGCATGGGTCCAAGGTTAAAGGTGAATTTAGCTTCTGTCTGTTCAGAGGTGCAACTGTCCACCTTTGTTAATGCGTGCTATGAGTATTTCATACGCCTAATAAATCATGTAGCTTAATCTCAGGCGTTAAACAACATCTAATGTGTTCTTCATCTATTCAACGTAATTCCAGTTGAATTGTTTTTCTTAGATTATATGTCACCATTCGCTACTTTAATGTCAGGTGGAGGACTAATAGTCTAGGTTAGTTACTGTACTTCACCATGTGCGGCGAAAATAATTATATTTGTATATACCTCAGTGTGTACATTAGTCATGGATTCCGTATTTATCCCTTGAATTGTCATTGCATCACTTCTGAAAGCGTTGCCACTGTGTCACAATCGCTAATGGAACACCATCTCATCTCTCATGCTAGTTCAAAGCAAGCACAGACATTGTTCTGCACTACTGATATATGAATACCGCAGGAATGAACTTTCACACACTAGACGGGGAGGAGAAACCTCCTGGGCAATGAGCCAACGTGAAATATAACAAGACATTTCAGGTTATCCGGACTATTCTCCACTGCACTCATTCCAGCAGGGACACATCTCTCTATGTCACACTGCAGCACCAAAGGACCTGGTCATTTGTTGGGAGTTTTTCCTTTTTCTAATCAATCATAATGACTTTCCCTGGCAGACACAGTCGGTTAAATTTGCTCATGGTGCAATTATGTTTGACTTCTGTGGATCTAGGTTATGCATTGCGGAATGTTTTCATGAATATCACGGTATTTAACATTCATGCAACCTCTCAAAGGTTGAGGTCTTTGCCCAATTAAATAATACATCATTCATTCATTTATTAATATGTATAAATTGATAGTTTTCTAAGGAAATGTCAAACAAGCATAAACAAAATATCTGTTTAGGTGCCCTTTGCCTAGCGATGATGATTTTTTATAATAAATGTTAGCAGTATTTTAGATTATTATGAGATAGTCGCTGAGACTAGGTCTATCTGCATTCATTATATGGATTGATGAAGTATTATATCTCAAATGTGTTCTTACAATACAGTGAAACATTTACAATTATGTTTTTGAACCTGATTCAAACAATTCAGTCTGTTGATAGGTGCCTTGATATTGACCACCACTGTTGCTTGCCCGGGGATATGAAATTGACTGAGGCTGTCTTTTTGCTTTCTTGATGCAGTGCCTGCTATGAATAAGGACTGCAGAGTCTCTGCATGAGAGTAGTTTACAATGCTAAAATGTAATTTCACATGTATTTGTTGCAAAAGACTGACCTTTTTTTAGATCAATCCTTTTTGTAAGATGCCGTTGTAAACAACTATTTTTGCACTGGTATAGATTTCATGGGGTGCTGGTTATCGCTGAATGTTTATCAGTTTTTTTTTCATTGAGTGACCATTTGACCAAGCTTTACTCTGATGTAATGGACCGTCTCGTGTACTTGTCCGTGTGTACACACCTCTTGACAGACAGGTTGTTTAATCTTTGTTCTGTGTTGAACTTTCATCCTAACAGCTCAGCATGATAGATTCTGGTCTTTGGTTCAGGCTTCTGATGTTGGTTTTCATGGAACTCTAAACCTAAAATATGGCAATGCTTGTATTGGGTTGGATACACAACACAGTTCCCATACTGAAATAGTTTCACACAGATGGTTTGTCTAATCCGTATGGAAGTTGTCAAAGGCCATTTTGCAGTTTTGTTTCTGCTTTTGTGTTTTGATAAGCTTCTCTTGGCTTCCCCTTCAACGTCCTAATATTGTGATGGTGAATAATAGTGTTATAGGGGAATGGTTTTTAATAAAACATCTGCTACCTGCTCTCTGTGTTATGTACTTGGTTGCAGTGGGGGGAAGCAGTTACTAAACCTGTCAAGCCAGGAATCGAAAGCTGCAGGGTTATTTCCGGTATAGCGTTTTTGCATGTAAAGCAAATATGACTTATAAATTACTCCTGTACACTTAGAGTGGTCTTTTCAACAAGCAGTTACTTCATTGATTAATAAAGCTATTTTACTTTAACTTCAGGGTAATCAACTGTAGTATAAACTTTTCAGTAGGTCGTAATTGTCAGTATCGATAATGAATGTAAGCTAACACATACATTATTTGGAATACCCTTGGCCTGGAGGAATTTATGTATGCGTCAATCCATCATAATTTCGGTTTCCTGCCGAATTAAATTGTATTAATACCAACCAGGTTTAAGTGCGGTGCACAATTATTCAATTGTAGGCTATATTAGGTTTTCACTGTGAATTAAATGCCAATAGTTTTTTTTTATTTTTTGATGATGGCGATGTTTAATCAGAAATTAAACACGGGAATACATCTATACAAGGTCATTCTAGGATGCTATCGACTCTGGCCCGCCGATATGGCAAAGCTTGTGCAAAGTCGTATTTCTTTGTAAACGGTTTTTCTGGAATTCCGAATGGAAAGCAAATTCTGAGTATGTTATTACTTCATTGAGCAGGGCAGAAACTGTGCAATGGAAAGTGTCCAGTTGGAATTAAAACGGCACAATTGTCATTGGTGTTTAATGTCATGGCCACTAAAGGTAATGCCTCATCTGCAATATATTAAGTAAATTTACTTTATAGATGTTTTTTTGTTGTTCTTTTTTGCAAGCCCAGACAAAACAAAAAAAAACAATACATAGCGAGCGTCACTGTCACACACCTCTTTAGCATCTTTCCGTTTAATTAAGACTTATTGAATGAAATATATGATTTAAATAATAGAAACTATCCGCAGATAAAATGGACGTTATCCATTAACCACTGATTTGCTTAGACAAAGATTCAGATATCTTTATTTCTCAGACAAACGTAAGCAGTCACTCCCCAAAAATCTCCACGTGCGCTTTTCTGGGATTCTCTTTCCTTGGCCTTCTGATTGGACACACCTTCGAAAAAAGTGTATGACCACGTCGTATGGGTGGTGCCTCCACTCAAACAAGTTGTGGTTGGTCTAGAATAAGATACGTGGTAGTGGTGGTTCCGAGCACGCTGACTTGCGCCTATAAATACTATTTCTCAACGCAAGATGAGTACTGACACCAAGAAAACTTGTTCTGGTCACTTGTATAGCAGTGATTATTGTTACGAGAATGCTGCAGCAAGCTCTCAAAGTGTCAAGTCGTCGGAGCTCCTCTCCTCTGATTAAATGGATGGAGAAGTGGGCTGAGTATGCATCAGTTGGTACGAGGAAAACAGATGCACGCACAGTCAAGACTCTAGAAGAGATGCCCGGACCGTCAGTTGCGAATTTCGCATGGGATCTTTTTGCCAGAGGTGGTCTGTCACGGCTCCACGAATTGCAGGTAGGCGTAGGACTGTGTTGTTATTTTTCTTTTGTGGACGTTACCTGCTCCCACGAGCAGGATATTTATGCGAACATTGTGCTATTATGTGACTTCTGATATACTGTGACTTCTTGACCTTACTTGCCAATGTTATGCAAGTTTCAGGTTAACTTTATTAGTACCCATACGTAGATTTATTTGTAAATGAAAGAAATTATGACATCTCTATAATAAGCGTGACTTACCGAAATTAGAAACTTTACTTACACCTACATGTTTTACTAATTGAGACATGTTATTACGAACAATGGTAAAATGCAATTATATTATAGCTCTGTTTCACCATGACAACGGGTTCATTCTCCCATAGCTGAGCGGTGTGCGGAGGTATGGCTCAATGTGGAAGGCACGATTTGGACCGATCTTAACAGTGCATGTCGCAGAACCATCATTGATTGAGCAAGTGCTAAGACAAGAAGGTCAGCACCCAATGCGCTCCGACCTCTCGTCTTGGAAAGACTACAGAAAACTCAGAGGACAGAACTATGGACTGTTGACTGCGTGGGTACCCCCTTTTTATTTTTACACTACGTTCCGATAGTCTTCTACACTTTTTTTCAAACAAAATTTTTGACATTGTCAAAAACCAATGAATCATTATTACATCACTTTCAAAAGCGTTGCAACTGTGTGACATTCGCTAATGGAACCCCATCTCCAAACTGCCGTGCTAGTTTAAAGTACTTTCCCTTTTTTTTCCATATGTTATGGAAAACAAATAAAACTTAATCGTTAAATGATATGGATCTAGATTGGGAAAGTAGTAAGAATTTGTTCAGAATTGGGCGTGTTTGAGCTTTAGTCCAATGTAATAAGCAGTAATCACAGAAATAAGTATTTTGAAAATAGTATAAGCTGGGTAACACATAGTCTGATAGTTATTATTGTATCTTTCATTAATGAGATCATCTTGTGTCTTGAAGTTTATGAAAAAGTATAATTCTGAATGTACAGTGATGTGAGCTGTCACTCAACCACTGACTGTTTTGCACAAATGATAACTTCTGCAGCCTCACAGCTTTTAAGTTGACTTACTGCTGAGTCAAGCTGCTATTAACTGATTAATGTCCGGAACAATGTGTGTCTCTATGCAGTCGTTTAATTTATTTGACTTGTCCTTTGTGTTTCCTCAGAGAGGGTGAGGAATGGCAGACGGTAAGAAGCCTCTTGGGGAAGCACATGTTGCGGCCACGGTCTGTGGAGGCTTACGATGGAACCCTAAACAACGTTGTGAGCGACCTAATCACTAAACTCCGCCTTTGCCGCCGCCAGGACCCCAGAGGTCTTGTTACTGACATCGCCAGCGAGTTCTATCGCTTTGGCCTTGAAGGTAAGCCATCATCTTTTATTGGGCTAGAAATGTGGTATTGTCCATGCTCAAGCTTAGGTAGGCCAGGGGTGGCATAGCGTTGCATACACACATAGGTATATACAGAACTGGGCTAAATCCCTTGCAACTCCCCTAATGATTAATGCCATATCTAGACCTAGCCTTTCCTTGTATTCTATTTGGATCAATTTCATCCTGCAAAGCCCTTTTCACTGATGTGATTTATCATTACTTCCCGTGCTCTGACCTTTACCTGTTGGCCTCCTACAGGAATTTCCTCGGTCCTGTTTGAGTCAAGGATTGGCTGCCTGGAGCCTATTGTTCCCAAAGAGACTGAAGGTTTCATCCAGTCAATCAATACCATGTTTGTCATGACACTTCTAACCATGGCGATGCCTAGTTGGTTACACAAGCTGTTCCCTAAACCCTGGAACACCTTTTGTCAGTGTTGGGACAACATGTTTAAATTTGGTACGTTTTAGCGTATTGCATGTTTTCTTCTTTATATATGTATCTTTGTATACCGTATATATGTATGTTTTTTTTTGTACGTCTCCTTAATCTGGCCGAATCTCTATCTCTTCTTTTGACCTCTGACCTTTAACCCTTGCAGCTAAAGGTCACATAGACCAACGGCTCAATGAAGAGGCAGAGAAGGTTAAACGAGGAGAGGAGGTAGAGGGGCGTTATCTTACCTTCTTCCTGTCCCAGACAGGGCTACCAATGAAGACCGTGTACAGTAATGTTACGGAGTTGCTTCTGGCTGGAGTGGATACAGTAAGTGTTGCCCTCTGTCTTAGCTCCAATGTGTGTATTTTTGTTTACCCTTAGACAGTTATAAGAAAACAGCGATGTCTAAAGGAAATCCTCCTGCTAAATTTTTAAGGATTTAGTCAGGATCAGACGCATATCACTGTGGTTCTTGATCCATTGGTGAGGAGACCTTAGATTTGCTAGCCATCCCACCGTTCTGTTTTGTGATTGAATGGAGTTGAATTGGTTTGGACTGTCGTCGCTTTCAGCATTGTATTTGGGTCAAATTGCTATTTCAGTCTTAAACCCTGAATTTACCGGTGGAAGGTGCATCTATTTTTAGATGGTGAGGGACCAAACCTATAGATAACCAACAATAGATTGACATGGTCCAAACTAACAAAATAGATTCTGTAGAGGCCAGCAAGTCATAAATCGTTGGATAACTGTTTAATAATACAGTTTAATTGCAGACACAATATTCTCTTGTTGGTGTCCTTTCATATTTTAGTGTTTTATTGAAAGTGTGATTTTATAAAGCATGTTTGTGTGGAGGCCAGTAAGACTAAGTCACACTGAGCTGTAATAATTCTTTCTAAATGTGGTGATGTGTGTCTAACATTAAACTAAACTCTGCTCTGGGTTTTGTTTAGATCTCCAGCACTTTGTCCTGGTCTCTGTACGAGCTGGCCCAGCACCCGGAAGTGCAAGCCTCACTCAGGGAGGAGGTGCTGACTGCTATTGGGGACCGCAGTGTACCGGGGGCAGCAGATGTCGCCCATATGCCTCTCATGAAGGCTGTGGTTAAGGAGGTGCTTAGGTAAAACATTTATCGATCCTTAATATTCACCTTTTTACACAGAAATACACCTAAAGTTACGCGTGGTAGTAATTTTTTTTGTGTTTAATAAGTTTGTTAAAAAAAAAATCTTTTTCAAATGAGTTGGCCATGTTAATCTTAAAAAGTATGTGACTTGGGGTTAGCAGATGCATCATCTGGGAGCAATCCATACTGTGTAGCTGTAACATAACTGTTTTCATGCGCTGGTGCCTTCTTGGCAAAGTTTTGCAGTCAAATCTTATTCTGCCTATCATTTTTAATGTTGGATTATGCATTTCAGACTATACCCGGTTATTCCAGCTAATGCAAGGGTCATTCCAAATAAAGACATTCAGGTTGGAGACTACCTCATTCCCAAAAATGTGAGTTCTTTAGACTTTTGTCTTCCCACTAATGAGCATTAACCCCGATGACTAAGAACTATTTCCTAATTGTTCATCAAAAACACCAGGTTTATATTTTATTGAGTTTGAACGGTTTATAAGTTCACAATAACAAGGCAAACATATTTTTTCTTTTGCCGTCTCCTCTAGACCTTGATTACTCTCTGCCACTTTGCAACCTCTCGGGACGCGACTGTATTTTCCAACCCAGACTCTTTCCAGCCACTGCGTTGGCTGAACAGGGACAAAGGACATCACCCGTATGCTTCGGTGCCCTTCGGGGTCGGCAAACGCAGTTGTATAGGACGTCGCATTGCTGAGCTGGAGCTCTACCTTGCACTGTCACGGGTAAGTGAGTTTAATTGCCGTTGGGGCAATTAAGTACAGTACTGAATTAACCTGGTGTCATGAAGAAAAAAATAAGTTTTTTTCATTACCTGAACAGATTTCTCTGCTCCTCAGATTCTGATACAGTTCAACGTATTCCCAGACCCGGATGGTGGGGCAGTTAAGCCTATGACACGTACACTACTTGTCCCTGAGAGAGCGATCAATTTGTTGTTCAAGGAGCGATGACAAACCAAAAGAATATGACCATTTGCACTCAAGTGGGTAAGAATGATGGCATGGATGGACCAGGGTTGGACTACAACTGTGATTGAACTGCGTACAAGAGGCAAAGTTAGTTCAGACTTACTATACAGCCCTCTACAAAAAAGTCAAGTGCCTGCCAGAACGACTGCCTAGCCTATGTAGGCTCCTCCATACTCATGCATAGCATGGGAGAAGGACACTGGGGAATTGATCATCATTTTGGTTTTTATTTGATTGGAATTCCCTTTTGTAATGTTATGGCATAATTTCAAACTGGTGCTATTGTAGTTCAATGTTGATCTTTTTTTGACATAAGATGAAAAGTGAATGCATAATCATTTAAAATGTGTGGAATTGATAGGATGCAGTTATATGCATTATAACACTTTAAAACTGAAACTTGAATAGTACATCGGATCACATAGCTTTAGATGTTACTCTGTGACACGCACGCATGGATCGTGTACAAAGAACGGAGTTATGGTCTTGAAATTGTCTCTTCCACTGCTGAGATGCCTTTTTAAAATGAAATATCGTAGCACTTGCACTGTTTACTTTAGGGGGAGATGGGAGCTGTACTTGCATGTCCTAGTCTGGCCTGTGTGTACTGTCTATCACACACATTTTATGTTTTCTAGAATAAGAAAAAAATGGCAGCTAGCAAGAATTTTATTGGGGGAAACGTAAACACTACTTAATCTCCCCCATCAATTATTGTACGTGTACTGACAATGTCTTTCTTTCTCTGCTCCTCTATAGCTTTTGAATTTTATACATAACTTGTCTTTATTTATTGCACATTCTCCCATTTTATATCTCAATTGTACCTTCTACGTGTAGTTTCAACAACCCATTGCCCAAACATAAGAGATGTGCAAAAATACTTTTTATTTTTTACAACTTTCTTCACTTAGTTATCACTAAGAATTCATACGTAACAGTCCAAAACTCTAGTTTCTTATTCCTTCATAATTACAATTGGGCAGCACGGTGGCGCAGTGGTTAGCACTGTTGCCTCACAGCGAGAAGGTCCTGGGTTCGATCCCCACCTTGACCCAAAAAGACCTTTCTGTGTGGAGTTTGCATGTTCTCCCC